>PVJX010001092.1:0-182201 GCA_004027295.1 Dolichotis patagonum | reverse complement strand
AATATCTCAATGTGATCATTCTTTATAGCTGAGTAGTACTCCATTGTATAAAAATGCCACAACTTTTTTTATCCATTCCTCAGTTGATGGGCACTTAGGTTGTTTCTAGGATCTGGCTATTACAAATTGTGTTGCTATAAACATGGGTGCACATATATCACTGTGGTATGATGATTTCAGTTGTTCTGGGAATATGCCCAGAAGTGGAATAGCTGGGTCAAATGGGACTTCCAAACCCAGCTTTTTGAGGAATCCCAGATGTGGTTGCGCCAGTCTACACTCCCACCAACAGTGTAGTAGAGTTCCTTTTTCCCCACAGCCTCTCCAACACTTGTTGTTGGTAGTGTTTTCTATCTTGGCCATTCTTTCTGGAGTGAGATGGAATCTCAGTGTGGTTTTAATTTGCATTTCTCTAATGACTAATGATGATGAACATTTCTTCATGTATTATTTGCCATTCATATTTCTTCATCTGAGAACTGTGTATTCATTTCAGATGCCCATTTTTGGATTGGGTCTTTGAATTTCGAGGGTCTGATATTTTTTAATTCTTTATAAGTTCTAGACAGAAGTCCTTTGTCTGAGGCACTGTCCATGAAGATTTTTTCCCAATTTGTGGGTTTTCTTTTCACTCTGCTGGAAACCTCTTTTAACATGCAGAAACTCTTTAATAAGATGTGGTCCCAGTTATTGATTCTGGAAAGTATTTCCCGTGTAGTTTGGTTCTTGTTCATGAATTCTCTTCCTACCCCTATATCTTTGAGGTTTTTACCTACTTTGTCTTCCAGCAGTTTTAGTGTTTCTGTTTTAATATTTAGATCTTTGATCCATTTAGATTTTAGTTTAGTGTATGGTGATAGACAGGGGTCTAGTTTTAGTCTTCTGTATATGAACAGCCAATTTTTCCAGCACCATTTGTTAAAGAGACTGTCGTTCTTCCAACAAGCATGTTTGGCCCCTTTATCAAAGATAAGGTGGTTGAGTGACCACCTTTTCACCTTTCAAAATGTTGGTGAAGTCAGTCAAATGAGGATATTAAAGCCGGGCATTTGGCAACACCTATAATCCCAGCACTTGGGAGGCTGAAGCAGGATGATCACTGTGAATTTGAAGCCAGTTTGGGCTACATAGTGAGTTCAAGGTCAGTCTGTACCACACAGCAAGACTCTGTCTCAAAAAGAAAAAAAAAAGACAGAGAATGTTAATTAAAGACTGATTTTTTTCCAAAAAATTATGCATAAGAAAAGTATTTCCATAAATAAGACAAAAGGATTGTGATTAGTATTACAAATATACAAAGAGCTCTATAGACTGGTAAGAGGTAAGTAACTCAATACACAACACTTGGGAGGCTGAGCCAGGAAAATCGTCGTCAATGCAAGTCCAGCCTGTTCTACCTAGAAAGCTCAAGACCAGACTGCGTTACATAGTGAGAACCTGTCTCAAAAACAAACAAAAAAACAAAAAAACATTCTATATAAATACAGACTAAGTATGACTGAGCAATTAATTCATAAAAGAGTAAGCTCCAATGGTAAAAACAAATATGAAGATATACTAAACCCTAGTAGTAGTTTAGATAATTGTGAACTAAAACAAGGTGATACTATTTGTTATTGATCATATTGACAAACTTTAATAAGATTAATAACACCTGAATGAAAATGGAAGGCGATTGGGGGAGTGCTCAGAGATCAGTTTTAAAGCATTATTGGTGAGGCTACAAATGACTATGACCTTTATTGAATTCAGTAATCCCCTGTTGGGAATCAACCCTCCAGAAATAAAAAGATCAATTTATAAGGATATACAAACGAGGACTACAACATTGTAGTGGAAAAAATTAGAGTTACTTGAATGTCTGTCAGTACCAATTATGGTAATTTATTCAATTTATCAGCGAATAAATCATAGCACACTCACAAAGTGTTCTTTTGCAACTTATTTATTTGTTTTTATTTTTTTGAGACAGGGCCTAATTATACAGTTCAGGCTGGCCTTGAACTCACTTTGTAGCCCAAGCTGGACACGAATTTGCAGTGACCTTGTTGCCTCAGCCTCCAGAGCGCTGGGATAACAAGCATGCACTACCATACCTGGCTGCAGCTACTATTAAAACTTAGGCTAGGAATGTAGCTCAGTGTAGTGTGCATTTAGCATCCCCGAGACCCTGAGCTCAATTCTCTGTATCTACTCACACAAAAAACAGATCTCTCCGCACTGCACTGGGAACATTCACTAAATAAGCGCAGGTAAGAAAAGTCAATTGCAAAGTATGTACTATGTTTGTGAAATAATTAAAAATACTAAGTACTGCTTGTACCTGTGTATCTGTATATATACAGGGTAAAATGTGATGCTTGCGGAATAAATTTTTCATATCAGTTGCATACTGCAAGAGAATGAGAACATTTTAATCTTTTCTTTGAATATATATTTCACTTGTAACAGTCAGCATGTATTACTTTGTAATTTAAAATATTATTGCACTAAAATTGCTTATATAGGGGCTTGGGATATAGTTCAGCTCAAGGGTATGAATTGAATTCCCAGCACTGCAAAAACAAACAAACAAAAAGAAAAAAAGAAAGAAAGAAAGAAAGAAAGAGAAAGAGAGAAAGAAAAAGAAAAAGAAAAAGAAAAGTTTTTAAAAAATTCCACATAGACAGACTTTCGGCCGCCTGAAGGAAAGAGACCCTGGTGCATTGGGACCTGCACAGTGAGGTTGACTTGGGGTGCCGGGAGAACAAGGAACTCTTCCCGTCTCTGGGGGGGCGGCTGTGATCCTGCCTGCGTGTGGGATGAGAATCAGACATCTCATGTGTGCTGTCCCCCATCCCGTGTCCCCCCTCCCCCTCCCCCCTGCCTAGCAAGTGGGAGCCAGTGAACTACACATCTTGTGAAAAGATTGGCTATGGTATTTAGTATGAGCTCTCCATATGCAAGGATAAGGACAACCATTTGGAAGAAAACAAGAGACAATATGACAGATAGTGAAGATCTCTGGTTGTCTAGCTTTGAAATTTATGCTTTCTTAAGTCCCATTCTGTTCTGTTTTGTTGTGTTTAATTTTACTCCCCTTTAAAATAAAAAAAAATTTAAGAAAACAGGAGACAATATGACCGACAGTAAAGATCTTGGGTTGTCTAGCTTTGAAATTTATGCTTTCTTATGTCCTGTTCTGTCCTGTTTTGTTGTGTTTAATTTTACCCCCTGAAAATAAAATTTAAAATATATATATATATATAAAAGAAAGTGCTCTAAAGGATATAACTGCATGTATGTTTAAGTGTGTAAGATAAATGACCACATTATTGTTTTTGTTAGATTGTTGAGCAGAACTGTTAACAGTCTCACCATTTGAATGTCTACTTTGTATGCTTTAATTTTGTAACTTGAACAACTGTTTCCAAGGATGACAGTATGTAACTTATCAAGTGGCGATTTCTTAGTGTTTTTGTCTTTGTTTTGTTGTTGTTGTTGTTTTATTTTTTGCCTTTGGAATTCTGTATTGTTGCTACCCTCTTTCTGTTTTGTTTGGTTCTTTTCTTTTTTGTTTTTTCTCTTTAAATAAAATTAAAAAAAAAAAGAAAAAAAATTCCACATAGAGCGAGGCATGGTAGTGCACACCTGTAATCCTAGCACTTGGAAGGCTGGGGCTAGAGGGTTGCCAGAAGTTTGAGGCCAGCCTGGACTACAATAAAAATAAATATAAAAATAAAAAATTAAAATGCCATACAGTGGCATTTGGCAATAAAAATGAATGGAATACTGATAGATGCTACAACATGGATGAATCTTGTAAGCACAATGCTAAGTGAAGGAAACCAGTTTCAAGAAACCACATATTGTATGGTTCCAATTACATGAAATGTCCAGAATAAGCAAATCTATAGGATAAGAAAGATTAGTGGGCTGGGGATTGAAGTGTGACAGTAAATGTAGTGACAGCTAATTCGTAAAAAATTCATTTTGTGGGATGAACATGCTCTAAAATTGATTGATGATAGAAAAGCTCCAAACAGGCTCGTCTCTCTGGGAAGCAGCCATGTCTCGAGCAAGCGGTGGGTGCCCCAGGGAGAGAACCTGCCAGCGTCTCCGAGATCTCGCCATGTTGGAACTTAGGGCACTGGGAAAGAAAGCAACCCACTTGCCTCCCTAGTAAGCAGCAGTGAGCGTACCAGTGTGCAAGCTGAGACTCAGACGTCCCATTCTCCCCCACCCCGCCTTAGCAAATGGGAGCCAGAGTTCTGAGCATCTCTTGGGAGGTTGACCATATGCAATATAACAAATATGGGGGATTTCCTTATGCCAGCTCTTTGAAGGCAAATATTATCACTATTTTGCTTTGTTCTGATTAATTGTATTGCTCTATTCAATATTCTGTTTTGATAAGTTCTATAATGTTCTGCATTTGGTTTGATTTTGCTATACCTGATTGAAAGGACAACTATTATGAAGATAACGAGATATACTAGGGTACCTATTACTGTTATCTCGGTAGATATAAAGTTCTGCTGTAAAGTTCTGCACCAATTTCACTGCATTGTCTCAATTGGCTTTATTCTGTCTTGTTCTGTTGTATTTTACTACCTTCAAAATAATCTAAATAAATAAATAAGAAAAGTTCTGAATAAACTGAAAATCACTTTAAACTGGTGTATCAAGAAAGTATTAAAATACTATATACTATTAACATTTGCCTCAAAAGACTAATACTTAATATTGTTTCATATAATTGGAAGAATGTGCAATAGATTTTAATGACAATTCCAAAAATGAAAATCCAAAATATATCACAGTTTAAAGGAACTGCTTTGTGGAGGACATCATGCTTCTGAATGTACAAATTCTCCTGTTTAAAAATATGTATTTAGCCAACATGGTGGTACATTCCTATAATCTCAGCACTCAGGAGGCTGAGGCAGGAAGATCTCTATAGGTTTGAGGCCAGCCTGGGCTACCCAAGCAAGTTCAAGGCCAGCCTACACTATGTTGTGAGGGGAGAAAAAAACCCAAAAGATAAATAAAAATTGTGAAAACATGTATTTCAGATAATTTATTAAATGTATGAAACACACAGTGAGTACATATTTCAGAGTCCTGATTCTCTTAAGAGAAGGGTAAAGTTTATATATTCCTTGACTGATTTAAGATTATTGTGACCAATTTGCAGTAGTAACTATTTCTTAAATGCTTTCCAATGTACATTCAATGCACCAGAGAAATACAAATATAAAGAAAAATGAAGTGTCTGAAAATATTTTTCCAGCTTTCAATAAAATTGGTTAATACCAACAAGGCATATTCTTTATACTGAAACGCTTTTTAAAATAAAAATAAAATAAAATAAAATAGAGATCCTATCTCAATAAACAGAATTTTAAATTTTCTTTTCTTTGCAGGGCTGGGAATTGAACTCATACCCTTGAGCTGAGCTACATCCCGAGTCCCTATATAAGTAATTTTCTGTACTATAGTAGTAGCTTAAATTACAAATATAAAATAAAATGAAATAGATAAATCTTCATTCAGTTCCATTGGGAAGACAAATCTTTTATTATAAGAAGAAAAAATAACAGATTATAAACTGTCAATAAACTTCATTTTTAGTGAATAAATACGAACTTTACCCTCAAGCAAGAATTTACACTTACATATATTCCTAAGGAGTCCTGGAAAGATATGCTTCCCAACGGCGCCGCTGGTGTAGTGGTATCATGCAAGATTCCCATTCTTGCGACCCGGGTTCGATTCCCGGGCGGCGCAGCGTGACTTTTTTCAAAGGCAACTAAGTTACAGACCTTTACTTCAAAAATCTTACATCTTTTCTTCCTTGGAAATGTTTGGATTCCTAATTATTATGCATACTTCTATTTCATTATAACTTATTGCTGACACATTTGGGTCTGCCGCTGCAAGAATTTTACGCCAGGTCCTGAGCTAGTTAACTTTGCGCCTGCGCTGTTTGAGCTGTCCCCAGCATGGAGAGGAAGAGCGGCTGCGCAACAAGTGAAACCACGGATTGAGGTGTACCCTGGCGGCAGCGAGGTTAAACACGAGGTTATTCTGCGCCTGCGCGGCCCTGGTCACTCGGCTGGCTGCTCCCAGGCACCCGGCTCGCCGCCATCTTGAATCAGGGCTTCATTGTTCGCGCTGGGCCGGGCATTTAGGTGTAATTGCCGCCGACAAAGAAGGCGGAGTAACCTCTGGTCAGCCGCGAAATCCCGCTATTTCTCAACCATAACCGCTCAAACGATTTGGGAGGTAGTGAAAGGAAGGGTGCTGGACCGAGAGGCGCCGCCGCAACAGCAGCAGCCATGGAGGACGAGATGCCCAAGACTCTGTGAGTCTGGAGCAGCAATGAGGGAGGCGGGATGGTGGTCGTCCCGGAGGGAGGCCTCGGCCGTGCGCCGCTCCCCAGCCTATTGTTCTCCGTGGACGCCGCGATATCGTGGTTCCTCTCCTTAACACAGCTGGATGCTTAGAGCCGAGACCTGGGCTGAGAGGACAGATGGAGGGAGAGGGGCGCAGCCCTCAACATTAATCCCTGCACCGTAACTGCACCGCTGCGTGGCCTTTGGCCTCGCCACGGGCCTTCTGAGGTCCTAGACTTGGAGAAAAAGACTTTTTAATTCAAACAATTTTTTTAGAACACGGCGAAGCTTCTTTTTGTCCCATGCTTTTAGCCCCCCCCGCCTCTTTTTAGTCTTCATTTTATTTCTTCCTGAAACTTTCTTTCATTTCATTTGCGTTGATAGGATTTTGTTTTTCCCTTGAGACTGAGGTAAACTTTATTCTCGTATTTGCCAACTGGAAAAAAGCCAAACATCTTTCTTTATCTTCTCCTTGGCTTTCCTTCTGTAGCACCCCGACCCTCGACCAAAAAGCCTAACCGGACGCCCCAAGGATTTTCAAACTGCTTTTTAAAAATGAAATCTCTCCCGGATGAATAAATCTACCGAGAGGAAGTGGATTTAATACAGGTTTATAGTCGCCTACTACTCTTGATTGACAAGTTATTGATCAAGCAGTTTTTATGAAGCAACAGTTGATAAATACCTTAACGTATTTAGTAAGGTCTTGAGAATTTTTAGTAGTGTTAAATAACCTGAGCTTTGGGTGTCTTTGTCGCGCAGCCTCCCCAACTGCATTCTTTGTTTTTCAAAGTACTACTATATTAGTTAGATGATCTTCCTTTTGTTCCATTTCTCGTAAAAGAAAAAAAGGGGGGCCTCAGTGTGTTTTTATTTGCTTTTAAATTTCAGTTTATTTGAAGTTTGCAACCTAATGTTTGTTACAGATGGAAGTGAAACGTATTTAACATGTCCTCTCACAGTTAACATTTCAGTGACTTACACCTAGTTTTTGTTTTTTATTCTTGAAATATTGGCAGTTTGAACTCAGTGCATTAAAAATGCAATTTTATGTTTCCTTTTGCAATTCTCTAAACATTAAAGTTCTAAAGTACGTGTACTTTTTCATCGCCAAAAGTTTTTAAAGTTTTAATATTTCTAATGTATATGGAAATTGTAGTTACACCTGTTCTCTTAGTAGGTTAAATACTTTGCTAGTTTATTTGATAATCTGTTACCTTTGAGTATCATAGGGATGCAACGATTAAAGCATGACCTTTGTTTTTTGGCAAGATTGTATCTTTAGATGATTATTCCCTAAAAAACTTAGGATTCATGATGTTTATGGAAACTTTTTTCCTCTTGCATCATAACTAGAGGGGTGATAACAGCATATTAGATTAAGACCTATTCATTTTAAAATGTCTTTACATTTAAAATTCTTATTTTGTAATTTCAGAAACTGCTAGAAATATCTAGTAATTTAACCTTTGTAGTACATTGATTTGAGAATATTGCATAAAGAAGACAACTCAGCATTCTCAGGCCAGTCTGCAAAAACAGGTAGTTAAATAGTACTGGACTGGAGAACAGGTACTAACTTTTGGCAAGGAAAATAAGTTGTATTCATTCATAGTTATTAAATGGTTTGCATGTGCCAGGCTCTGTGCTGAATACTCCACATGCTCATTTAATTCTCATCAGAACTCTATTCTAATTTGTAACCAAGGAAAAGTTAAGCTCAGAGTTTGACTAACTCACAGTCGAAATCGAATGCCTTTTGATCTTTATCTTAAAACACTACTGTCCTTGGCTTTTAACTCAACACCGTTAATAATTGTGTCTTGTATGCCTTATTAAAACACTCCATTTAAGTTTTGGGGTTTTTTTTTTAGGTGTTTTTGTTTTCCCTTTCTTCCTAAAGTAGTCTATGATCTGGAGTTTCTTAATTGCCTTGTCCTGTTTCCATCCCTCAGCCAAAACCCCCATTCTTCCAGTCAGGCACATGTAGATTGAGCATAGGTTCCAATCTCTCTTAAGTTTTCTAAGCAGTATTTTTATTGTTGTTTGCTTTAATGACTCTAGAAGTCAGAGGCCTTTAATTTGTGCTTAGCACAGCATCTGGTTTGTGATAAATGATCAATAAATTCATTTAAAAATTTGATACATTTCATGGAAGTAAAACAAGATTTTACTCAACGTTGAGAATAAAATAGTATGAATTTTAGCATCACCTGTTTTCCTAAATAACTCATCAGAGATTTGCCGCATCTCAGTGTTTAGTAGCACCTTGTCAGTTCAAGATTGCCACCATTCATTTTCTTGTAGGTAATACTTAAGAAACATTGTAAGAAACTTTTCTTAAAGTTTATACTTCAAGGCTACTCTATTTATTCTTCCATGGTGGCCCATTCTCACATTTGAGGAATATACATCTTTCCCTACATTTATTTAGCCAAATGCAGCCTGGTTTTTTTCCTACCTTTGATAAAACTTTGCTACCGTTAAAAGAAAATATATATATATATTTTTTTCATGATTATTTTGAAGAGTGTTCAAGATACAATTAATAAGCTCAAACATTTGTAGTAAGTGGATGGGTAATGTATATATACTATTCTCATGTATAAATTTGAAGTTGTCTAAATGAAAAAATAAAAATGTGTATAGTGGATCTGATTTGGCCTTGGTCACTTTAAACACATTTGCTTTGTGAATTAAAAGCTGCACACTCAACTAGGAAAACATTGTTGGTGTTAGCTAAGGGACATTAATTCCCTCAAACCGAGGTACCTTAGTGTGATGACTCGCAAATACATATAAGGGCAGTCATGGTAGTACATGTCTGTAATTTAGCACTTGGAAGGCTAAGGCAGAAAGATTGCTATGAGATTCTGTCTCAAAAAACAAAAATTGTATGAACACTCTTTTGAGAGATAACTACATAGTTATCATGTAGCTTTCTTGTTTGCTAGGAATGCAGGTCTATAAATTACAGAGCAATTTTAAAACCTCCAGCTGAATAATTGCTGTACACTAACATAAGCCTTAGGTTTCCATTACTGTGTGTATTTCATCTTATTGTCCACCTCCTGTCCTCTCCAAATGCCTTTGGCCTTGTAATCAATATGAAATACCATCTATTTTGTGTTGAGTTAAATGTGATTGTTCATTCTTAACTGGAAATTGGATTGCTGAGTGTGCTGGGGGTAAGATTAAAAATAATGTTAACTAAAACAAGATATTTATTGGATAATACTTAAAATGTGTGCAAGTAACTATTAGTATGTGAGCTAAATGAGGTGGCCCATACCTACACTCCTACTCAGGAAGCTGAGGTAAGAAGGGTCACATCTGATCATTCAAGGCCAGCCTGGACAACCTAGGGAGTCTCAAAAATGAAATGGGCTGGATATGTAGCTCAGTGGTAGATCATCTATGGGTTCAATCCCCAGCACTGCCAAAAAAACAAACAAAAAACAGCAACAACATTATATTTGTTTAGTAATATTTGAGAGCATATCCCATGGGTATCATTGTTCTTGGAACTGGTGATACAAGTATGTACAGCAGGTCCTTTATGAACTTACATTAATAATTACATCAGATTTTGATAAGTTGTCTTGGTTACTTTTCTCTCCTTGCTAGTATAAAATACCCAACACCCAAAATTAAAGAAAGGTTTATTTAGCTCACTGTTTGTGGAGGTTTCATAATCAGCTGGCTCCAAGGTAGCGTAGCATGGCACAGAGGCAACACTTCAAGGCAGCAGCCTGCAAAAGAGGGCAGAGCAACCTCCTTTTCTCCTTGATATTGTGCACAGGCCACCCCCAGCCCCACCCCATGGGTATAGCACTCGAAATCTTGCCTTCCTCATGCACAGGATGAGAATATTTACAAAGTAAGAACCTAAGAACTGTGGCTCCCTGCTGAGTCTCTTAGTTAAACTTCCAGACTGTTCAAGTTGTCACAATATATCAACCACAACGTTACTGCTATGGAGAAAAATAATGCCACTAGGGAGAACAGGGTGGACTGATAAAGAATAGTAAAATCATTCTTTAATAAGTGATATTTCAGTAGAAAGTTAGAGGTGAGGGAGAGCCATGCATACAGTTGAGAGAGAAGCTTTCTTAAAGAGCCGGTGGCCTGTGCTTATTGGCCATGCTTATTGGGTAGCCTGAAGAGAGTGAAGAGGAGAAGATTGTTTAGAATGGAAGAGTAAGGTTCAGGGGGAGACTAGAAGGGCATCTCATATGGCCCCATATGGACTATGTCTTTATCTGAAGGATGATAAAACCCATAAGCAGTGATACAGTATGTCTTAACCATGAAAAAGCAAAATCAAGGACAGAAGGGTGTGGCTTAGTACTGGTGGAAGTTACAAGAAATGGGTTGAAAAATCTAACAACAGGAATTACGAGTGGATCGAATGTATCATGACACTGACATCAACAATAAGTGGGTTTACTTATAAATACATATTAGTCACCTAAAATGTTAGTTTGTTAAGTAAAAACAGACTAGCATGGATAGCCCTTGAGATCTGCAGGTGTAGTATTGGATACATTTGTTCAAACCAATTCAAGTGTATGGTTTTAACTGCTACATGTACATAATAATACAATGAAACAGTGCTAGAGCCAGGCATGGTGGTGCACACCTGTAATCCCAGCACTCAGAAGGCAAAGGCAGGAGGATTGCCATGAGTTCAAAGCCAGCCTGGGCTACATAGTATAGCTAAGGCCAGCTTGTATTACCTAACAGGACCCTGACTAAGAAAAACAAACAAAAAAATAGGCATGCATCACTACCCTGGCCCAGAAGACTGTTAGCAAAAAAAGTATTAAGGTAGCCTGAAATTCTATTTCTTTTAGAGCTGTCATGTAACATTTTTACTAATAGCATTTTACTAGTAGCTATTTTTACTAATAGCTAGTAGCTAATAGCTAGTAGCTAGTATTTTACTAATACTAGTAGCATTTTTACTAATAGCATTTTACTAGTAGCTATTTTACTAATAGCATTAATGATTTTTCCATTGAATCTCACTTCTCAAGAAAACTAAAAATTACAGAAAAGCTATAGAAATAGCATATTAGCCAAATTTGCCTTTTTTTTCCCTCTCTCTTTTTTGAGACAGGGTTACACTATGCAGTTTAGGCTGACCTTGAGCTCACTTTGTAACTGAGGCTGGTCAACTCGCAAAGATCCGAATGAGTGCTGGGATTACAGGTGTGTGCCACCGAGCCCAGTTTTGAATTTTTCTTATTTATTTGGTTTTGGGGGTTGAAGTGCATGATTTATTTGAAGACATGACATTTTAGGCTTAAATACTGCTGATCTCCTAAGAACAAGGGCATATTATAAACATAATACAATTCTTCCTAGGAAGCAGCTGATATTATTATTATTATTATTATTATTATTATTATTATTTACATGTAGCACTAGGATTCATACCTAGGTGTTTGTGAGTGCTAAGCTGCTAAATACTGTGCTCTTCCATTGAGCTGCATTCCCAGTTCCCGATATAGTATTAACCAACATACAGTTTATGTTCATATGTATCCATTTGCCCAAAGAAGACATGCTGTTGTTTGAATGTACATGTCCTGGGGGTTTGGTCCCTGGTGTGGCAATGTTAAGATGTGGTAGAACCTTTAAAGAGGTGGGACCTACGAAAAGGCGGGGAGATCATGAGGGGGTACCACCTTGGCAAGGATCAAGTGGTTCTTATTAAATATTAAAAGAAGACCAATCCACATGCTAGGTCTCTATGTGGCTACTTCCTTTTTTCTCCACTTTATTGTGATGTAGCCAGGGGTCTCATCAGATGCTGATACCATGCTGTTTGAACTTTGCAGTCATCAGAATTGTGAGGCAATGTCATATACTTTGTTTTTAACAACGTGAAACAAACTGATATTTTAGATCATTGCCTTAATAGTTAATTCTATTCCTGTTTTTAATTTCTACTTCTGCACAGGATTGATAAACAACGTCAGATGTGTAATAGTACATGCCGACATAGGATACTGAAATCCTTGCTGTTAGCAAAATATCCATGTAATAGCTAAAAAAGACATTTCAGAGCTGGGCATGGTGGTACACACTGTAATCCCAGCTGCTTGGGAATCTGAGGTAGAAGGATTCGAAGTGCTAGGTCAGCCTGGGCAATTTAGGGACTCGATCTCCCAAAATGTTAAAAAAAAAAAAAGATGTTCAAAGCCCTGGATTCAGTTCCCAGTACCACCCCCTACCAAATAGTCTTCATCAACAAAATTAAGCATTTGAAAAATAAAAATAAATATAATGAAACTTTACACTTTTGTTTAGTAATGTGGTAGACATCTTGACAAGAAATCTGATCCAGTATAAGTTTTTGTAGCAGGACATAAAAAGTATAGGAAAAATAATTAAAGTATAAAAAGTTAAAAATATATTAGGCTCTCAAAATTTGCAGGGGAGTCCTAGAACTTGGCTTAGAAGATGTTTAGGAAACAGAGACTATCACATGATTTTGCATCACAGTACTTCAGGTCCTGATCGCAGTCACCCCTCGGATTATCCCAGGAAAGAAGCTGCTATCACATCCTTTGAGAGTGAGATCTCTGACCTAGCTTGCATCACGTGCACATACTTTAGCTCAGAGAGGCCTGCAATTTCAGCTTCTGTAGGGAATCAGGCTGTGCCACAGGGTGATAATTTCTCTTAAAATACAAAGGGATTCTTATATTTCCAGTACTAAAGAAAAAAAAAGGATCCAGAAGGAAAGAAACCATGATGCATAATATTTAAATCTGTACATCAAATAGGAACTCCTGGGGGCCTGCAATTTAGCTCAGCGGTATAAGCACTTGCCTGACAAGTGCAAGGTCGTGAGTTTGATCTGAGGTACCAAAAACAAAACAAATAGGAACTTCTTTAGCCTAGGAAACAGAATAGGGTGACAAAGTGGAAAAACTAAAACATTCATTGTAAAGATGAGGAGAAACTTTTAAGACAATTTTATAGAGCATAATAAACTTGTTTATTTTTCCTTCGACAATGTCTTGGGTATGAAAAGAATGCAGATTTTATATTTTGGGAGGGACTGTCTCAAACTGATATTTAGCAAATAGACTTGAAAAGTAATATTAAGATGTTTATAGCTGGGGTGGTGGCATATACTTGTATTCCCTGCACTTGGGAGGCTGAGGCAAGAAGTTTGTTGAAAGTTTGAAGCCAACCTGGGCTACATAGTTCAAGGCCAGCCTTCACTACATAACAATACCTTGACTCAAAAAAAAAAAAAAAAGAAGAAAAAAGAAAAAAAGTTGTTTATAAAAATTTGAGGTAAAAACCAAAATATTATTGTACTGGGTCCAGTCCCCATGTTTGTTTATTTGTATGAGGAAGAATTAAGATTTTGTCATCTGATTTCTTTAATATAAGACTGTTGTACTAGGGCTGGGGATTTAGCTCAGTGCATAAGCGCCTGCCTGGCAAGCGCGAGATGGTGAGTTTGATCCCCAGTACCAAAAAAAAAAAAAACAAAAACAAAAGAACTGTTGTACTGTGTTACTTGTAGTTTATTGAAATGATGTCCAAGGTTGAGATAGAGTTCTGTGTACAACTTCCTTTGAAGAGCCTTAGAATTCATTGACAAAGGTTCTAAGAGCTCATGGAATATGACAAGCTCCATTAAATGAGTAAATGAATGAATAAATGCAAAGGCAATAACAAACTATTTCTTTCGTGTGTTTAATTTTTGAGTCAGAGTCTCACTGTATAATCAAGGATGGTGCTGAACTTTAAATCCTCCTGCCTCTAACTCAGCCGCCTTATTGCTGGGATTAAAGGCATGTATCAACAACCTGACACAATATACTTCCCTCCCTGCCTCCCTTCCTTCTCTCCTTCCTTATTTTGAGCTATGTGCCTTCACAAAGCTATATGCTCATCCTGTTGTGTGTGGTTTTTGTTTGTTTTTGTTTTTGTCGTTTGGAGGCAAGGTCTTGCGATGCAGTCTAGGCTAGCTTTGAGCTCACTTTGTAGCCCAGGCTGGTCTCAAACTTGCAAATGATCCTCCTGCTTCAGCCTCCAAAGTGCTGGGATTACAGGAGTGTACCACCATACCTGGCTCCCCAATCCTATTTTTTTATTTTTTTGGTACTGAGGATTGAACTCACAACCTCGTGCTTGCCAGGAAGATCTTATGCTGCTGAGCTAAATCCCTAGCCCTCCCCAGTCCTATTTTTAAGACAAGGTCTCACTTAATTGCTCGGGCTGGGCTTCACTTTGTGATCCTCCTGCCTTAGCTTTCTTGATTGCTGGGAGTATAGGCATAAATCATCATGCTTGGCTGGGAATTTCTTATAGGGATGAAAGTTGGTAAGAATAGGCATAAATTTGTGGAGCTAACACAGTTCTTTCTCAGAGTCTTCACCCGGCTTCTCAATGTTAACATTCAACCATGGGACAGTAATCAAAAATAAAACATTGAGTTTGGACCTTGTGGTGGCACTTGCTTTTAATCCCAGCCCTCAGGAGGCTGAGGTGAGAGGATATTTGAGCTGAAGAGTTTTTGAAACCAGACTGAGCAACATAATAAAACACTAAATATATATATATATATATATATATATATATATATATATATATATATATAATTGATATTGGTATAATATTGTGAACAGGCTTTATTCTACCTTCCCCAACTTTCTCACTTTTTGGTACCAACAATTGAACTCAGGACCTGGCACTTTACAGGCAGGTGCTATGCTACTAAGCTAAATCCCTTGCCCAACTTTCCCATTAATAATACTTTTTTATTCCAGGATTCAATACAGGATACAACATTACATTTACTTGTTATATCTCTATTATCCTTTGATGCCTAAGGAGAGATTTCATGACAAACATTTGAAGAGAGCTATTTCTTTGCTGTATAATCACTGCTTTTTCCTTATGATAGTCTTTTGTTTAGAAGTCTCTAAAGCCAACTGTTACTCAAGAAGAGAAGAATTGGCTGGGCCTGGTGGTACACACCTGTAATCCCAGTACTTGTACTTGGGAGACTGAGGTAGGAAGACTGCACCAAGTTTAAGCTGCATGGACTACACAGCAAGACTTTGTCTCAAAAAAAAGCCAAATTTCCTGGAGGGAAATATATGAAAAGAATTGTATTACAGGATAAAACCTCCATTTCATTGATTGAAAACATAATAAACGTTTTTTGTTTTTTAGTGATATTGGGGATTAAACTCAGGATGTTTGTACATCCCTCCTACACACACATACTTTTTTTGAGACTGGGTCTCACTATGTAATTCAAGCTGGCCTTAAACTCACTGTACAGACGAGGCTAGAGTTGAGCACATTGTGATTCTCCTGCCTGTCTCCCAGTGTTGGGATTAGAGGCATGCACCAACAAACCCGGCTTTTTATTTATTATTTATTCATTCATTTATTTATTTATTTATGAGATCCTTGGCTGAGCTGAAACTTGAGGTCTTCCTGTCTCTGCCTCCCCAGATTCTAGAATTATAAATATGAGCCACAATGCCTGGCTTTGTGGTGTTTTAATGATTTTTATCTCCCATTCCTGGTACATTTATTAATAAACATTATGTAAGACCAAGCTCTTTTTTTTTCCCTAGCCAGGATCCAGTCAAGGCTTATACATTGTATTTGACTGTCAGTATAAATTTTAGGTATCTTACTCAAGAATATCCTCATTGTTTTTATTTTTAAACAGTGGTTTATTTGGGAGTTCAGATTTGTTCTGTTTGTTTTCACTCTTATACTGGGGTTTAAACCTCTTCTAAGTACATACTCTTATACTAAATTTTACCCTTCGCCTAGAATTTAATTAATTTAATTTATTTGTTTGTATGTTTGTTTCAGCAGCATTGGGGATTAAACCCAAGATCTTCGCACTGATCTACATCCCCAACCCATGTCTATTTTTTATTTTGAGACTGGGGTAGTGATCCTGCCTCTGCCTCCCACAGTGCTGGAATTACACACGTGCCACCACATCTGATTCAGGACAATTTCTTGAAAAGAAAAGATCTAGTGGGCTGGGATTTAGCTCAGCAACATAACCACCTGCTTGGCAAGTGCGAGGTTATAAATTTGATTACCAGATTTTAAAGTGTCTTACAAAATGTCCTGCATCTGCCAGGCATGGTGGCATAGGCCTGTAATCCCAGCACTCAGGAGGCTGGGGGTGCTGGGCAAATCACTGAGTTCCAGAACAGCCTGGGCTACAAAAGGAGTTCAAGACCAGCCTGAACTGCATAGTGAAACTGACTCAAAAAGCCAAAAAGAAAAAAAAAGCCCCACATCTGGATTTATGTAATTTTACTTGTATGCCCAATATCCTATAAATGTAAATTAATTTTAAGGTTGATTAAATTAAGGTTAGACATTTTTCATAAATGCTTCATAGGTGAAACTAATTAGTATTCCATAATTTCTCATTTACCATTTGTAAAGTAATTTAAAATTTGATTGATTAGTAATAATAACCACCACAGCCAGCTTTCCCTACACACACCCCTCCCCACCAGGGATTGAACTCACAAACTTGAATTTACTTGTCAGGCAGGTGCATGTGCCACTGAGCTTTATCCCTGGCCACAGCTGTCTTTTGTTTTGTTTTGTTTTTTTGCGGTTCCGGGGATTGAACTCACTTCGCACTTGCTAGGCAGGCGCTTACAGCTGTCATTTTTTAAAGTAGGGTTTTCCTTTTGCAGTCAGTTAAATATGTGGTTTTTGTATTTTGTTTTTTGTGTTTTTTGGAATGAGAATTGAACTCAGGACGTGGAGCTTGCCAAGCAGGCACTGTGCTGCTGAGCTATATCCCTGGCCCTGTGGTAATATTAATGCCATGTCAGTGGACATTTCTACAGCAATCTCTCACTCAGTGCTTTTAACATAAATTAACCCACTATGGCTTATATATTGTTACTACTGTCCTTGTATGTTTATTAGCTAACATTCTTTTGTAAAGGAAAGCTTTTCCTCAACAGAGGCCATTAGATCACACTATTATGGTGATCCTACTCAAAAGGCAGGATACATACTTCATTTTTAACCTTTACTGGCTTTCACAAGATAACTTTACTGTAATAGTAACTATAATGGTGACAAATTGTGGTTGAGTAAATGTTTCTATTGCTTTCTCTTAAGTACAATACCATTGTTCTCTCTGGTCTTTAAATATTATTTATTGTTTCTTAAGATTCAACACTTATTCTTTTACTATCTTAACCTACTACTATGGCTTTGTAGTAAGCACTTGATAAGTGTTTATTGGACAGTAGAAAGAACAGTTGAAACCGTACGTTGTGAAAATATACAGATGTTTATTTTTCTAGGGAGTTTAAACCATTCATCAAATTTTGTGAAGGTTACCTGACAGAACAATGGAAAACTAGTTATTGGAAGACTACACTCTGTGATTTCAGAAGTGATAATTTTCTTAACTTTGTAACTTGCCTAGAGGCAATCATTTGAAAATCCTGCTTTAAAGACTATTTATAAGCATGTTAAATAAAGTTCATCTTAATCATGTTGACTTGTAATGCACTATTTATATTAATTTTGTTAATCAGCAGCTCATTATCTGGAATCTTTATACTGTGTGTTCTTTGACTCTGGATGAAGTAAAAGATTTTCCATCCTTTATGAGCAAATCTGCAACACCTAAGAAGCAGTTTACTCGTTTACTCATTAAATCCCCCTTCAGTTCCTCAAACTGAAGTCTCTTCCTTGTTTTCTGTCTGTACTCTGCCTAATAAATCTGCCTATGCCTCACAAAAAAAAAAGGAAAAATGTTGTTAATTGCATTACCAAAGTCTACCTTTTTTTTTTTTTTTAGTACCAGGGATCGAACTCACAACCTTGCACTTTCCAGGCAGGTGCTTGTGCCACTGAGCTAAATCCCCAGCCCACCAAAGTCTACCTAAATTGGATATTTTTAGGGAAATAATATGAATTGAAGTTAGGAGAAAATTAATGTTCTCAATAATACAGAAGTAGAAATAATTATAGTGCTTCCCAGGATAGATTATATAAAATACTATAAATCATAACGATTCATTTACAGCCGGGCATGGTGGTGCATGCCTGTAATCCCAGCACTTGAGAGGCAGAGGCAGGAGGATCACATGAATTCAAGGCCATTCTGGGCTATGTAGTGAGTTCGAGGCCATCCTGGAATATGTAGTGAGTTGCTGTCTCAAAACACTAAAAGAAAAATAGAGATTCATTTGAGTTTTAAAAGCGTGTCCTCCTAAGGTAAGTCTAGAAATGTAAGTAGGCAGTACATTTAAGCTTTAAAACCTTCATAAAAATACACAAGCATATCCTCACACATTAGCTTTTCCTCTATTAGCAGTGTCTAATATATTTGCAAATAACATTTTATATCTATTTGAAAGATTTTAATGAAGTTTTCCAAATACTGTAGTTTTAAGGCAAAGATCTGCATGCTGCAGAATTTATTTTCCAGTAAGCACTTTTAAAAACCCATTAAAAGGGGATGGGGGTTTAGCTCAGCAGCACAAGTGCCTGCCTGGCAGATTCAAGGTCATGAGTTCGATCCCTGGTACCAAAAAACAAAAACAAACAAACAAAAAAAAAACAAGCAAACAAACAAAGAAGTAAATCTAAAATAGTAAACTGTTTTTCTTTCTATTTCAGATATGTCGGTAACCTTTCCAGAGATGTGACGGAAGCTCTAATTCTCCAGCTCTTTAGTCAAATTGGACCATGTAAAAACTGCAAAATGATTATGGATGTAAGGGTATTTTACTTAGTTAACTTTCTTCTTTTTAGACATACTAGTTAAAACCATTAATTCTAGGACTTCTTGGCTCATGTCTAAATTTATAACAATTTTAGTGAATTTAATGAATTTTTTGACAACTGGATTAATTTATTTGGCTAAAGGAAGAGAATAGAAGTAATCATTTCTAGAACAGATGCATTGAGGTATCAGAATTGTTTATCTGTGTATCAGTTGGTCAAGTGATTAAGAATCTAGTTGCTACAATTAGATTGGGAAACGGCTGCCAAAATCCCCAACTGTCTGTGCAAGGGGTGTGGTGAAAGGATGAAATACGAGACAGATAGAAATTTAGTAATGCCTGATGGGGGACTGGGAGGGTAGTACCTCAGGACAGGCAAAAACCCAAATACTGGAAACCAGCCAGTATTTATTGGGTTATGTACAGTGAAATGGGTGTATACAATGATAGGAGAGGCTAGCCAAAGATTCAGAGATGATACACGCAGGCAGTGGATAATCCTGGGATGACTCAAGAGGGTAGAAATGATTTTATGCTAAGAAGGATCTTGCTTTGAATGTTCTTTTTAATCTTAGTATTCTTGGTGGGTGGGAAAGGATGGCTCATCCCAAGAGTTAATAGAAAGTCTTAAAACGGTGATACTATACTCTAAAGCCTCCATTTATCCCTTAGCTAAGTATTCAAAACTAGCCATTGTGAATTTGTGTTCCCCTGTAGGGTATAAATAGACATTTTACACAGTGAAAGTGTTTTTAGCTATTTATGAAGGTCATCATTTAATTTTTTCTTGTATTTACGCAGTTTCTATCTATCAAACCTTAACATATAGGAAAAACATTAAATATATAATTGATATAAGGATATATATTTTTTAATTTTGATGAGGTAAATTTTTGGTTTTTGAAAAGAAGTCCTTTTATGATGTAGTCTTTCCTTCCTATAAAACTTTTGGTTTTCCTTGCTGGGCATGGTGACCGCATTCCCATAATCACTTGGAAAGATGACATAGGAGGATCGCAAGTTTGAGTCCACCTGAGTAGTTTAGTGACAACCTATCTCAAAATAAAAAAGGGCTAGCCATATAGCTCGGTGTAAATGCCCTGGATTCAGTCCCTAGTACCACCAAAAAGAAAAAAAAGAACGAGAAAAACGGTTTTCTTATTTTCTTTCGTCCAGAAAATTTCCAATTTAACTTTTTAGCTTGGTGTTTTAAAAAATAATTGTTTATTCAAGCATTTATTCAAGCATATATGGAGATGTATTTTTAGTAGTCCCAGTTATGTAGGAAGTGGAAGCAAAATAGTGAGATCAAGGCCAGACTCAGCAATTTAGTGAGACCTTATGCTACTACAAATAAAAAAAAAAGTCACGTTAATTTGTTATCTTAGATGTTAAATGTTGTCAATCCTGTCTTCTATTGCTGTACAGTCATCTAATTATATGGATGGGATCAACAGCTATTTTTGTTTTTATTGTTTGGTACCGGGAATTGGACGTTACGCTTGCCAGACAGGCGCTGTGCTGCTTAGCTATGCCTGGCCCTCAACAGCTGTTTTTGTCCTTACCTTCTATCATATGTAGTATTGCTATGCTTTTGGATACAAGAGAAAAGATCTGTGAAACCAGTCAGGCACAGTGGCACATGTCTGTAATCCCAGCCCTCTAGGAGGTTGAGGTGGAAGGATTAGAAATAGCAATCCATTTGGGGTAACTGAGGAATTTAGCAAGACTCTTAATGTCAACATAAAAATGGAATTATGGGCCAATGTATGCCCATAAACCCAGTTTCCAGGAATCTGAGGGAAGGAGATCACCAGGAGTTCAAAGCCAACCTAAACTATATAGCAATAATCCTGTCTTAAAAAACAACACGAAAGAAAGACAAGACAAGACAAGACAAGACAAGACAAGACAAGACAAGACAAGACAAGACAGACAGACAGACTGACTGTGGTTGTAATTCATTGTTCAGTCCCCAGGCACTCCCCCCCCCATTACTTTTTCAAAAAGAAAGGGGAATATTCTCTGAAAGCATAAGGAAACTAAGGAGAAAAACATTTGAGAAAATAGTAGGGAAGTTAAAACCGGTCTTTCTTCATCTAGTAACACAGACTACTTGCGTTCATTAGTTATTTTAGTGTATTATCGCAAATGCTTAATAGAAGCCTTGTAAAGAAAATGTTCATGTATAAGGAAATACAGCAAAGCAAGGATGTAGGACTCATTGATCTACATGAATATAAATTTTCTCCATTAGTTTGTATGCTGCTATTGTCCCTCTCTAGCTGTATATTTGCTTGGGTAAAAATCTTTATACTCCTGAATATAGAAGCTTTTTACTTTTCTTTTTTCCTTTTTTTCTTTTTTCTTTTTTTTTTTGGTGCTGGGAATTGACCTTGTGCATGCCAGGCAGGCACTTGTGCTGCTGAGCTGTATCCCCAGCCCAGTTTCTTTTTATTTTAAAAGGTAGCTTTTCTGGATACAGATTAAATAATATGCATGTTATCTTTTCATTTGTTTGTTTCACTCTTTTCATATATGTTCCTGGTGCTGGGGATTGAACCTGGGGCCTTGTACCCACTAGTCAAGCATTCTACCACTGAGTTATATTGTCTACTCTTCAGTGCAAGCTAGTTTGTCTGACCACACTCTAATGCCTGTGAACATTTTTCTTTGTAATAGATTGCCCATTAGTCTGAGTGAACCATTAGTTTGAATGATAAAGTACTTATTGATTTATTTTATTTTTGAGACAGAGTCTGGCTCTGTAATTTAGGCTGACCTTAAACTTGTGGCAGTTCTCTTGCCTCTGCTTCCTAAATGCTGGGATTACAGGAGTGTGCTGCCATGCCTGGCCATTGTTTTTAAAATTTTATATTTTAACACAGAGTCTCCCTAAGTCAGTAAATTGCTCAGGCAGAGCTAGAGTGTACAGTACAGCCCTCTCACGTTAGCCTCCCAGAGTGCTGGAATCACAGTCTTGTGCCATCACACAGCTTAGATTACATAATTTTTATATTCTTTTAATTGTGTAAAACAAAATAACATGTAATCCCATTATAAAAGTTATTTGGTATTTTATACTGATGAGTATAAAATGTTGGGGTTCTTTGCTTTAATTTATAATAAAACATCCTAAAGTTTTGGGCTGGGGGAGCTGCTCAGTGGTAGCAAATTTGCCTGCATAAGGCCTTGGGTTTGATTTTGAGGACACCAAGAAAAACTAACCCATCCAGGCTTTAATATCATATAATCCCAACTGCTAAAAATGAAGAGGAGAAAATTTTTTAAAAGCTGAGCAGGTAAAAAATTTGTGACAGGACATCCACATTGTAAATTGGGTGTGGTGGCACATGCTTGTGATTCCAGTGGGAGGCAGCAGGATTGCTATGGGTTCAAGACCAGCCTGAACTACATAGAAAAACCCTGTCTCAAAAACAAACAAACAAACAAACAAACAAATAAATAGTAAAATGGTTTCTAAAACTTAAGTTGCTAGAGAACTTTATGTTCCAGAGCCTATTTTACAAACAGGTTGAAAAAAGGTTGGTTACAGTTTTCTGCTGCTCAATGGATTAGAAGTAGCAAGGAGACACATACTTTCATAGCAATAAAAAGTAACAAGTAGGGCAGAGAAAATAAATCATAAAAGGTCACAAGGTTTGGTGGCACACACCTGTAATCCCAGCACTGGGGAGGCTGAGACAGGAGGCTCACTGAGTTCAAGGCCAGCCTGTGCAACATAGTTCAAGACCAGCCTTAACTACATAGGGAATACACTCTCTCTCTTTATCTCTCTCTCTTTATCTCTCTCTCTCTCTCTCTCTCTCTCTCTCTCTCTCTCTCTCTCTCTCACACACACACACACACACACACACACACCAAAAGTCATAAAATGTTAAAACAAGACTTCATAATTTCTGTTGTTGTTTTGAGATAGAGTCTCACTGTGTAGCCCAGGTTAGCCTCACGCTTGCAGCGATCCTCCTACCTCAGCCTCTAAAGTGCTAGGATTATAGGCATGTGTCACCATCCCTGGTTTAAGACTTCAGAACCATGTAGCTAGAAGAAATAATTATATGATGGTAAGGAGAAAATACAAATTATATTTATAGCTATATATTACTAAATTATAGTAGCATAGCAGAACCTGCCAAAGAAGATAGCTTGTATTAAAATTTTTCTTTTTTGGTACCAGGGATCGAACTCACGACCTCACACTTGCCGGGCAGATGCTTAGGCCACTGAGCTAAATCCCCAGCCCAGTTTTTCTTTATTTTTATGGTACTGGACATCACACTAAACTATGTCCCTCACCTTTTACTTTTTTTAAATTTTTGAGGAGGTCTAAGTTGCCTGACTAGATCTGAATCTGTGATTCTCCTGCCTCAGATACGCATAGTGCTAGAATTACATGCATGTGCCACTATACTGGGCTGAAAAAGATAGCTTTCACTGCATAGTTCACTCTTAAGGGCTTACGTTATAGTGGAGGGCCAGTACTGGGGAGTGAACCTAGGGCCTTGTGCACAGTGAGCATGCACTATACAACTAAACTGAATTCCCAGCCCTCGTATTTCCTTTATTTTGTGTAAAAATTTGCTTGTGGAATGGACCATTCATTCTCAATGACCTGATAAGTGAAGTATATAGAACTTGGTTTAAAAATCTTTGTACATAATTTTAAGGTAATTGAAGAATAAAGCTTAAAATTGACTTATGTATTGCTTCTCCAACAGACAGCTGGAAATGATCCATACTGTTTCGTGGAGTTTCATGAACATCGCCATGCAGCTGCAGCACTAGCTGCTATGAATGGGCGGAAGATAATGGGTAAGGTAAGCTGTCATAATAAAAGGTGACTTGCCTAGAAATTTTTAAGTTGTTTATGGTTTGATGCCTTTTTAGAAGCATTATATTGCTGGGTGTAGTAGCATATGCCTGTAATCTAAGCATACAGAAGATTGAGGCAGGATTCCTGTACGTTAGAGACTAGCCTGGACTACACAGCAAGATCCTGTGTCCAAAAAAAAAAAAATTATATTCATTTTATAGCAAACAGTCAATTATGTATTTACATTTCATGTTTAAAAGGTGGGGTAAAGCTTTTAGGAGGGGAGAGGGCTATGTATATGTTGCATTCTCTCTGGTTCCTTGCACATGATAAAGTTTTTAAAATTAAATTTATTGGTACATTTTAGGTATATATAAGTGCACATGATAAAATATTAAAATATTTGTCAAATTACTAAAGTTCAAATAAAACATCTGGAAACATTGAATGCTAATGCGTAATAATAAAGGAAAAATATATTGGTTCCTTTGATTAAAAAAAAGTTATTTTTTATTAGTAGAGATGTGTAAAGATTAGGATATTTCTGGCTGGGCGTACTGCTCAGTGGTAGAGCCCTTGCCTAGCATGTGCAGTGCCTTGGGTTCATTACCAGTCCTGGAAGGAAAAAGATTACAATATCAGAGTGATTTGCATAAATGTAGGTCAAAAGGTAATTGTTGAAACTTTGACCAGAACTGGTATCTTTTTGAATGTTTCATCTTAAAATAACACCTTTTCTATGTATTCATAGATACAAATCTTGTTTTGGGGGCTGGGGATATAGCTCAGTGGCACAGCACCTGCTTGGCAAGTGTGAATTCCTGAGTTTGATTTCTAGTACCCTGCCACCCCAAAAAACCTTGTTTTGAACTTTTATTATTGTGGAGTATAAATGCGGAAATTTTCTTTTAGGAAGTCAAAGTGAATTGGGCAACAACCCCCAGCAGTCAAAAGAAAGATACAAGCAGTAAGTATATTTTGTGCCCTTTGAACATTTGTTTTTATTATACCCAGTAGTTTTATTGTAAAGCATATAAACATCATACATGTTTGCAGTAATATTTTGATCGTTATCCTAAGATATGATTTAATGTGTTTGTGTTAATAAATTTAAGAACAAATCTAATCTTTGTCATCAGGTAGTACCGTTGTCAGCACACAGCGTTCACAAGGTAATTGTATCTTCTTAAACATAAAATGAAATCTCTTGCAAAGGCTATTCACTAACCACCTGAAGTTTTTTTGTTTGATATTGGGGGGAGGTGGGAGGGAGGAGATAGTATATCTATTTGTCTCTTGGCAGTATTTTTCCCCTATTTCCCATTGTTCACTAAATGTGGCTTGTCCACTACTCTAGCGCTAGTTCAGCTTTATGACCCCTTTGGTAGCTGATTTCTCAGAGATACTTTTACCACTTAAAGGGCAAGATACTCTGCTTCCTTGAGGTCACCTGTACTATATACACAGATCTTCCAAGTGCTTGAGTTGCTCCTAAAACTCTTTCCCAAAGAACAGCCCAGTATGTTGCTTAAGGCCTGCCAAATAGGGGTAACCTTTCTTTCCAAATATACTTTATCAAAATTTTATAAATATATATATATATAAATATATGTTCCTTTTAAAATGTTTGTCCAACATTTTGCGTTTTTAAGTGTTTCTTTTTGAGTATTGTCTTTAAAAAGTCACATATGGGATAATTATTTCTTTCCAATGCTTTTTTAATGGTTCTGATATAAAGTGAAGGGATTACTGTTTTCATTCTGTTGCCTTCAGTCTTAGTTCACTTGCACATGGATTCACATAAACTGAATGGTGTAATGTCTGGGCAACCAAAACTGTTGGCTTTTGAGAAAACTGTCAAAATACTTTAACATCAAACTGTTGCAATGCAAGGTATTTCTTTGATTGTTCTTCACAAAATATGGTTAAACCAAGTAGATCATGTAGCTAGCTTCAGTAAATTGTGTTAACTGAGGCAAATCTAGTCTACAGAATTCACAATACCACTATTTTAATTTATAAAGCCTTAATATAGTGGTAAAATGAGTTAAAGTAAATAATTACTATTAGAATGATAACTCTTTAATTTTTTTGCAGAACTGAAACTTGTTATATATTAGTTTATTCTGTTAGACTAGTATAATTGACTATAAATGGAATTGTAACTGAGTTTTCAGTTAGCTGTATCAGTCTTTTTAGAAGAATCTCTGTACTATTACCTTGATTTATGTTTAAAATTAGTAAGATTTTTATACAGATAGTATAGTGTTTTATTTATGCTTTATATTATACTCTATAAATTATCTTAAGAATACTGTATTGGATAGATTGTAGTATTTTCCAAATTCTAACGTTGTATTTTTGTTTTCACTTCCCCTTTTATCCCCTTATAAGATCATTTCCATGTCTTTGTTGGTGATCTCAGTCCAGAAATTACAACTGAAGATATAAAAGCAGCTTTTGCACCGTTTGGAAGAATATCGTAAGTAACAGAAGATAAATAAAATACGTGTAATTAGAAACAATTTTATGTAAAAGTAATGTGAAAATAGTTGTGAATTTGGGACACTAATTTTAACTCTCAAACATAACATATTAGCTTGTTTAAAGATCATTCAATATGTTAATAGCAAAAGACTTTTCCCATTAATGAATAATAATTGATAATAATCAATTATCTTAAAATCCTTCTTCAACTAGCATTAGTTTTTAAGAGACATTTGTTACTGTACATGTTATAGTTTCTTATATAGGTTTTTTGCTAGCTTGATAATAATCTTTAGTAACATACTTTAAGCAGTTGTTTGGGCACTTTTATGATACCATGCATTTTGTGTTGAGATAATTTAACAACAAAAAAACCTTAACAAAAAAGCACTTGTTAAATGTTATTTCCTAGTTTTTGTCTTTTTTTTAAATGTGAACAGAATAGTGCCTTATAGGTTTTATAAAGCACTGTCTTGCTTGCATTTGATATTAATCACACATTTTTAGTATCTTTATTCAAGGTAGCATTAATCATAAAGAACTTTTAATGTTTTGAAAAGCATGCCATATTAGAGAAAGAATAAGTTTTTTATAATACTTCTTAGGAGTAATTGCTGAATTTAGAAAACAATGTGTTGTTTTAGTTTTGGTTGCTTTTTATTGTTTTAGATAGAAGAGTAGTAAAAGAAAAATGATAGTTGTGGTTTGGGTTGAACAGACCAACAGCAAAAACCAGGAGGTGAGGAAGCTGGAAAGTAAATGCCAGTAACATTGGTGATGAATTTTAGGACTTTTCATTTGAAGAGTTTGTAGTTCTTTGACAGCAGGATGAAAATGCATAGTAACTAAGGAGTGGCCAATTTAAAGGTAGTCACAAGATTGGGGCTTATAAATGGACTCTTCTGTTAAATGACATTTGTCTTTGTGAGAACTGATTAGGAAAATAAAGTTTTAATTTCTTGATCCTCTTTGTCTGCTTTAGTGTTTCAGTAATGGTTAACTTGCTGTGAGATATCTAGACTTGAGTATTTGGCTGTTCAAGGGTTCTGTAAGTCCCTGTATACAGAACTTGGGGTGCTTGCATTTTGTTGTACAGAATCTTTATTTTTATCCTATCCTCAAAGTAATCACGGGACCATAAGGGATTAAGAACTGTGTTTTAGGACCAGGGATTTAGCTCAGTGGTATAGACACCTGCCTGGCAAGCACAAGGTCATGGGTTCAATCCCAGGTACCAAAAAAAAAAAAAAAAAACCTCTGCTCTAGATCTTTGCTGCTGCTTTTTCAGAGAACTTTTTGGAGAGAAAGAAAGAGTTGAATAGATTTTAGGGCTGACATTTCCCAAAGCTTTGAAATGAAAATATTTTTTTCTAACATTTTAAACAGATTAGCTATTTTGTTAAATACTTTGATTTTTTATTTAAGTAACTTTGCTTAAAATAGGAAATCTAGTTTGGGCTTCACAAATATTGTTTAGTAATTGGCAGGTTTAAGTTATATGACCTAATTTTAGCAACTTCATTATTTTAATCACGGATCAATAATTTTCTTTTGTTAAATACAGTATATTGGCCGGGCATGGTGATGCATGCCTGTAATCCCAGCACTCGGAGTTAGTAATCCCAGCAAGGAGTTAGCTTTACTAAACTTAAAAGAACCATTTAGCAATGAGTAGCATATTTTCCTGATTTTTATAATTGTTGTTAAGTTGACAACTATATGTTGAACAGTTCTTATTATAGTTAGGTATTGTCTTATAGGGAGACTAAAACAGTGTTTACTTTATTGAAAATATTAAAGTGAATGGTGGCCAGTTAAACTATTTAGTATAAAAAAAAAATACTTTCCCTATTTTACACAGCTTAAACTTTTGTTTCTTGAGTTTAGGGTAAACGTATCAAATTTTGGGATAGAAGTGTATCAGCTACCAAGTTAAATGCATGTGTACCATATAGATAATTCAAGAAGTATTTTTACATATTGAGAAGTGACTTGCATTAGCTTTCCCTTTTCACCAGCACCTCCTTGTCATTTTGACTGCCCTTAATAATAAATCACCCCTAAATTAGTCTAAAATATGCTTATGTATACTTTAATTAATATAAAATTACATTGCATGGCTTTCTGACTTGGGTTTTTGTTGTAAAAGTGCCTGTTTTGTTCATGTGTCCTGAGAGAACAAGCATTGTGACATACCTGGCTAACTTAAAAGCAGATTGCCTGTGAAGCACAATTTGAGTCCAATTTTTTGAGGTATGGAGTTTTAGCTATCATGGCTGGGTTTTTACTCAATCTCAAATAATAGGGCTCTGGTTATTTTGCAGAGTGTCTCTGAAGAATGGACAGAATTGCCCTGGCTAACTACAAGCTACGGTTCACAGTGGATAAATGTTGGCGTGCTTTTTTACTTTTCTGATTTTTTAAAATTTTGCTTTTATTATCTTGTAGTTTCCAATCAATCTTAATATGAATGCTATTATAAAATTCAGTTTAAAATCTTTCTTATATAATTTAAAACTAAAGTGTGTATCTAGTATTTTCCCTCAATGATTTAACATTTCTGAAATATCAAGTTTTCACTTTACCCTAGCCCAAAATGGGGGTGTAGATTGATTTGAGAAAATGAAATAATTTAATTAGTTTAGGAAATATATAATTTTTTAATTCTTTTAGTTTCCAGTTTTCTATTTTAATTTTTTAATGATTAGGTAGAATATGGTGTCAGATAGCAAATTATAAGTTGCATGGTTAAAGAAAGCCATTCATTTATTGTGTTTGGGAAACCTTTAAGTGGTTAAGTAGTAATTCATATGAATAGCTACTTTGACCATGCTTAATATATAAAATTATAAACATTTTGAAGTGGGAGGCATTTCTGTGTAATACGTACATGTATTTAAGAAGTTACTGATTTGCATGTCTATAAAGCCTCATTTGCTAATACATGATAAATTTTATAGTAAAAGGTACATTTTCATTAAAGGCTCACTTTAATGATGGTGAACATGAAAATGAGTTGTGTATGAAATTCTCATTTTATGTCCAGAGGACAGTTAGCAAACCTAAACTTCTGATTGTTTCTGTTTGCAGAGATGCTCGAGTGGTAAAAGACATGGCAACAGGAAAGTCTAAGGGATATGGCTTTGTCTCCTTTTTCAACAAATGGGTGAGCGCAATGAGAAGTGCATGTGCCGTGCTTTAAGAGTAAAGAATGGAAACACTCTTTTATGAATTTTTCTTTCATCTGTTATTCATTTCACTGATAATTAGCACCCTCACTAAGAAGACATCTTCTTTATCCTATTTATTCAGTACGTATTTAGCACCTGATTCATGCAAAGTGCAGATAAAATGTTTCACAAAATACAAACAGAAGATGTTTAGATTATCAGCCAAAAGTAGATGTTGAAAGATTGTATTTATGGGAACTGGGGGTGTTGCTTAGTAGTTGTCTTGGTTACATCTGTCTCGTTGCTGGGACAAAATGTCCGACCCTCAAAATTAGGAAAGGAAAGGTTTATTTAGCTTACAGGTTTTGGAGATTTCAGTCCATATTCAGCTGGTTTCTAGGCAGGGTGGTGTGGCTGAGGAGTAGCCATTCATGGCAGCTGTGGCAGATTCCAAAAGCTGCAAGACTGAAAGGACAAAAAAAGGGGGAAAGCACACTTCCTTCCCTCCCTTAATTATATGCTGGCTATCCGCCCCTGGGCAGGTGCAGCACTCATACCCCCAGTCCCAGCACTAGACAATGAGCCAATCACAAACACTAGACTCAGCTGCCTTTGAAAGGTCTCCCCACCATGAAGCTTTGGGAGGACATCCAAACACAGATCATAACAGTAGTAGAGCACAATAGCATGTTTGAAGCCCTTGATTCAATCCCCAACTTCAAAAAGGAAAGATAATTCTGTTTATGAATTTAATTTAATTTGTTACCTGCTTTTTTTTTTTTTTTTTTTTTTTTTTTTTTTTTTTTTTTTTTTTTGGTACTAGGGATCAAACTCACAATCTTGCACTTAGCAGGCAAGTGCTTGTGCCACCAAGCTAAATCTCCAGCCCCCTCCTTTTTTATATTTTCCATGGTAACTAAGAAGTAAGCAAATGCTATCTGGCATGATGCCGTATGCCTATAATCCTAGCATGTAAGAGACCGGAAGCTGAGGCAGTATTGTACTACTCTGGGCTACATAATGCATTTAGTGTCAGCCTGGACTACACAGCAAGAGCCTGTCTCAAAAAACTAAAAAATTAGGAAAGTACTCTTAAAAAATTATGTATTAATACTTTTGAGATACTGATAATTGAACATTAATTTGCATAGACTTTAAAATTTCTGGGTTTTGCAGAGGAAAAGAAGGACATTGTAGTACTGATTATAGAAAGAATTCTATTATGTTATTAGGTGAAAAGGGAAGAGGACACATACTTGTGTGATGTGTTTTTTTGTCATCTTTTTTGTCAGTAGTAGGTATTGAATGCAGAGCCTTTACGTTGAATTGCATCTCATCTCATTTTTTTTTTAATCTGAGATTAGAGTATGTTACCATGCCCAGTTTTGTGTCTTTTTGTTTTTCCATGCAGGGATAAATAAAACTTAGAACAGGGATTCCTGTTTGGAATCCCTGAGATATAGGTAGATATAGGTAGATTGAACAGTATATTTGTATTGTACTTTTTAATGTTTTAGTGTAGTAAATGTGTTTCCAATTCAAATAATAAAGTGCTTTAAACCTTTTAATATCATAACTGAATATTGAGGTACCAGATACTGAACTCAGCCTTGTGCATGCAAGGCAAGCACTCTGCCACTGAGCTATATCCCTAACCCATAACGAATATTGAAAGTAGTTAAATGCATCAGGATCACACTTGCAAAGGCACAGGACTGCATGGCAGGAAAATTTATATGCACAAATTTGTAGCCAGGAAAAAAAAATTGTAGCTGGCATGGTAATCCCAGCACTCAGGAGGCTGAGCCAGGAGGATAATTAGGGATGTGAAGCCAGTCTAGACTACATGAGTTCAAGGCCACCCTGCACTACATAGTGAGACACTCTTCAAAAAACAAAGTCAAACAAAACATTTTGCAGTATACTTCAAGGTTTCATCCTTGAATTTTATTATTCACTATGTCACTACTATTTATTGTTCACAAAGTCACTACTATGACTAGTGGCTTTGTATATAAGTATAAAGGGACTATACCTTCTGTGTTAGAATACCTTAGAATGAATTTAGAACTTTTACTGTCCAATTTTTTCTTACTTGAGTAAATGGAGTATACTGATAATGATATCATTTTTTGATGACTCCAGATTAAATTTGTAAACATCATTTGTTAGTATGCTATGATATAATGAAATATGTATCTCTGAGTGAAAATATCTGTACAGCTATGCCAGTGGCTCAAAATAGCATTTTTTTTCTAGTTCTAGATCTACTTATAGTGACCTAATGTCTGTTGATTCCTAGCCATGAATTTTTACTGTCTACTCACTGTAACTGTTTGTGATCATTTAACCTAAAATTTAATATCCAAATCAGAAATCTGTATATGGTTAGCAAGTCTTGGCAAGAGCATAAAATTTACTGCAATTGTAAATAAGCGGTTCTCAGAGCAACATTTCATCTTGTGCTAAGCATGGTGGTACATGCCTATAATCCCAGCACTGTGGAGGCTGAGACAGAGGAATTACTGTGAGTTCGAAGCCTGCCTGGCACACGCATACACACAAAAATGATTAACAGTTGGGCTGTTTCCAAATAAAGATAATTTTAAAATACCATTACATTTTTGGAAAGCTGTCATATATTGTGTATTTTGTAAAGTATTTTAACAACGTATATTAAAATCTCCTAGTTTTCTTTACTGTTAAAAGTTGTTGAACATGAACTAACAGTGGATTCTTTGTCGTTTCTAATGTTGTGCGGAACAGGATGCTGAAAATGCCATTCAACAGATGGGTGGCCAGTGGCTTGGTGGAAGACAAATCAGAACTAACTGGGCAACCCGAAAGCCTCCAGCTCCAAAGAGTACATATGAGTGTAGGTGTATTGGAGAAGAAAAGGAAATGTGGAATTTTGGAGAAAGATACACTAGATTTTAAATGTTAGACCTGTTCCCGGAGACTTATTGCAGAAATAGATGAGAAGCAAATCAAGACTACTGTTCAAAAATGTACTTAGTTTTCATTTTTGTAATTTTAAATGATATTATCTTTAATGTTAAGTCTCCTCTTAAATAGAGAATACTGGGTAATGTTTTAGACATTCTTGGGGAATGTTTAATCCTAAGATTAAATGTAATAAATATTTAAAACTATTTTGATCAAGGTAAATACTGTGGTAGTATTTCTAGTAGTACAATTAATGCTGTTTTTCTCCTTTTGAGCATTTTATCTAGGGAATTAAAGTTCTAAAACTTTTTCCTTCCCAGCAAACACTAAACAGCTGTCATATGATGAAGTTGTGAGTCAGTCTAGTCCAAGCAACTGTACTGTGTACTGTGGAGGTGTTACTTCCGGGCTAACAGGTATGGGAGCTTTACTTGTGGCATATTGAAATTAATTTTTAAATCAAGAAACTTAGTATTTATAGGATTGTAAAATAACTTATTTTGGTTTCTTCTGTTTTTGTTTATTTTTCTAACAGAACAGCTAATGCGTCAAACTTTTTCACCATTTGGACAAATAATGGAAATTCGAGTCTTTCCAGATAAAGGATATTCATTTGTTCGGTAGGGTTGCTTTTTTTGTTTATTTTTTTAACTCTGTGTTATGGGGGATTGAATCTAGACTCTTCATAGTAAGCTATATCCTATCCCCTTTTAAAAAATTTTTTAAATTTTGAGACAGGATCTCATTATATCATTAAAATGCCCACACTGAGCTCAAACTTGAGATCCTCCTGCCTCAGCCTCCTAGAGTGCTGGGCTCATAGGTGTGTGTCACCACATTCAGATGGATTTTTTTTTCCAAAAAGTTTCTCCCCTCAAATAATTTTTAAATATTTAACTTGGTGATTTTCTTAGGAATTCACCTTGGTTTTAATGAAGTGTATGTCTTTCACTTTTAAAAATATGTTTCAGCCCTCAAATACATTGTCTAGGCATGAACATTATTACTATAAATTGCACATGGTCATATAGTGAAGTATGTAATTAAAAAGGATACAGCTACCTATTGTTTGCAGTTTCTGGCTGTCTGTGTGACCATTTGGCACATATCAGAAAACCCTGAGGAGGGTTAGAACCCTTCTAACCCTTTTTAGGGGGTTATAAACAGGTATGTTTAGTTTACCAAGATGTTGGCTGCTTCTGGTATATTGCGAGAGAAGCTCTTTTGGTGCCCATTCCAAACATGCTGTGCTTCCTCTCATTTCATAGATCAAAGAAACCACCACCCCTTCTTTCTAACAGCATTTTTGCCCTTTTATTCCACATTAAATGGGAATTGTGCCTACTTAGAGTGCTCCAATTAATTACATGTGTCCCAAAATTGTCCAAGCAAGAGACACAGGGAAGAACACATCTTTAAAACAAAACAAAACAAAACAAAACAAAACAAAACAAAACAAAACAGAAAGTTACTTGAGGCCAGTTATTTGACAAGGTATTTTGCCACATTATCTTGACAACATATATGAGCCTATTAGGATTTGCAAGTGATTTCTAGAGTAAAATTTTAAGTGAAGAGGGATGTGTGGGGTTTCTATTAGGAGATAATTTTGTTTATTTTAACCTTTCCCTGTATGATCCTTCTCTGCTAGTTTACACAGGTTCTTCAATTTTTTTTTAACCTTTTAGGAAAATTTTTACAAAAGCAATGGTCTGATGTAAATAACATTTTAAAGTATAGTGCACATAACTTCCCCAGACTGTTCCAGCTTAATGATTTGTAAATGCTTCAGAGTTTTTTAAATTAACACCTGTGTTGCTAAATCCTATTTATGTAAGTCTGCTGAAGTTTTTTAACCCACTTAAGACTTAAACATTTAAATAATGGATGGGTTACTATAAGCAGTTTAGCTTCCAGAACCCCTTTGTTTTAGTATATGAAAAAGCCTAATGCTCATTAATGAGGTTGAAGAGACTATGAGAAATATGTATAGTGTATATTTTAAAACAGCTTTGCTTGTATTGTGAAGATTTAAGAACAAACTTGAGATTTTTTAACGTAACTATTAACACAGTTTTAACATAAGTTATCCCACTGGGTTTAAGAGCATCTTGAATGTATAATCCTTTTTGAAACCCAGGTTGATTTCTGCTTTTACCAGTCATCCAAACATTATTTATATTTTTGGTTTTAAGTATTCATTTCCTTTGCTATCCTCAAACAGCATGATTTATTTTGCACATGTAGAAATTTTTAAAAGGAAAAAAATTAACACATCATTTTCTCTGGATCTTCACTTCTCTCTTCCTACTACCTCCTTTAAAGGCCATATCACTCCATTTGCATTATTTATGCAAATGCAAGGGTTGGTTTTTATTTTTATTTTTATTTTTATTTTTTTATTTTTTGGTACCGGGGATCGAACTCATGACCTCACGCTTGCTAGGCAGGCGCTTAAGCCACTGAGCTAAATCCCCGGCCCTTATTTTTATTTTTGCTATTTACCTTAAAAAAAGAAAATGCTTCAGTCAATTGCTTTTTTATTTAAAAAGAAAAAAAAACAAAAAGAAAAGAGCTGTAACCTTATCATTTCTGAGTAGACCACTGAGAGATGAATGCACACCTGTCATAGCCCAGGACCAGCTATGGAAGCTGAAGGGAATATTTTAACTAAGCAGGATGTTACTTTCTGAAAGTGGTATTTGTTATCCACAATCTGTTTCAGTTATTCCCATGAGTCAGGGGTCCAGATAAAATGAGGGTTATCAGCTAACTGATATGTTATCATTGAGGTTCATCAATGAATTTGTACATTTCTAGTTCCCTTTGGTGAAGGGAAAAATGATTTTGCAAGACCTAGATTTTGGCTTGGTTTCTTGCCTCCTTTTGTGGCAGCCTTCATCATCTCATCTCCCAAAGCCCTTGAGCCTGTAGGGTTTTCATAATGGACAAAGGACTTAGGCTCTTTTAAAGCTGGGACTGATTTTTTTTGAGGGGGGGGTGAGAGATTACATGTTGAAAGTGTGGTACTATTGTGCCACTTTACTAATAACTAATTTTAAACATACACAGTCCTTTTAATTTTTGGACCAAACATGCCCACAGTGGAGGCTTATCGAGGGTTGCAATGGGAAAGAAGCCTCTCCCTCATTGTCAGCACCAGCTGGTAAAGGTGACTGTACAGATGTGCATTTTCCTTTTGGTAGTAATGGTCCACAGCACTAATTGATAAGGCTTATTGTACAGTATATTGTCAGTATTCTTCTGGTTCAGCATACCTTATAGTTCATATATAATCTGTATTAATTGTATAGATTGTGCATTTAAAGCTGTTACCAAGTTGTCAGAACATAAGAGTGAAAACAAGGTCATATGTAATATTTTGTTTGTAAGTATCCTTTATATCATAGCAAAGGAGATGTTTAAAAAATCAACTGTAATAAAGTAATTTTAGTACAAAACAAAAAAAATGTTTCACCCATAAATATTTAAAAGAATATATATTGGTGATTCTTAATATTATTTCTAATAGGTTCAATTCCCATGAAAGTGCAGCACATGCAATTGTTTCTGTTAATGGTACTACAATTGAAGGTCATGTCGTGAAATGCTATTGGGGCAAAGAAACTCTTGATATGATAAATCCCGTGCAGCAGGTAAGCGAGTCCTTTGGAAAATAATTTCTGTGCTAATCATGTTTATTTTAAAATGAATATCATTGAAAATAATGTTTCTAGCTCAATTCACGGTATATAAGGGCTCTTCCTATGTGTGCTACAGTTCCAGAGTGGTGTTTCATAGGTTGCAGTGGTGACATGATGAGTGTAACCATCTCATTTGACTTTGTGCTTACACAGTGGGTTTTATTTTATTTTTTTACACAGTGGATTTTCAAATTCTCTGACACACCTAACAAGGCATTAAATCTTCTTTTTTTAATGTTTCATAGATTTATCCACATACTACTTGAAGAACTTACAAGAATGTTTGACTCAACTGAATAAAAAAAAAGCAATAATAAGTATGTTTAGAATTTGGCATTTTATTCTAGATTTTGCAGCCTTTTGTTTTCCCAGGCTGCTATAATGGTCAGACTTAATACCACAAAGATTTCTGTATGCAAGTGGTGAATGGAGCATAGAAATGAGAGTATGAAAATGCTAGCCTCTATAGTTTTTTTTAAAATAAACCAAATACAAGAGTAAATTGTATGCGCCTGTAATCCCAGCATTTGGGAGGCTGAGGCAGGAGGATTACTGTGAGTTTGAAGCCAACCTGGGCTACGTAGCAAGACCCTGTCTCAAAAAAAAAGGTTATCTTTATACCTTCTTAATCTAAAGGAAACAATCATATGGATAGATTACCAAACACCTCAACATTATATTAAATTCAGTATTTATTACAGGAGCATTATCTGCTGCCTTAAAAGAATTGCCATGCGGAGCATCTTGTTGAGTTTTAGCAAAATAACTTCATTAATCGTGTCATTTTAATTATAATGATGTCCCTAATATTTCAGCTAACTGTTTTTGGATATCAGGGCTGGATATGTACAGATAACTTCAAATAGTACTGAAGTATTTGTTGTAATTTTTTCTAATAGCAGAATCAAATTGGATATCCACAACCTTATGGCCAGTGGGGCCAGTGGTATGGAAATGCACAACAGATTGGCCAGTATATGCCTAATGGTTGGCAGGTGCCTGCATATGGAATGTATGGTCAACCATGGAACCAGCAGGGATTTAAGTAAGCATGTTTGATCTTTTGTTATATTAACCTTTGGAAATATCAAAAGGAAATTTAAAGTAATCAGGTAATATGACCACCTAGGTACAGTAAAATATAACTCTTAACCTATGAAAGACTTAATTTAGAGTAGATTTCTTGTTGTTTTGTTTTTGTCTTTTTGAGACAGGGTCTTGCTATGCAGTTCAGGCTGGCCTTGAGCTCACTTTGTTTTTTGTGTGTTTGTTTGTTTGTTTGTCTCACTTTGTAACCCAGGCTGGTTTCGAACTTGCAGCGATTCTCCTGCGTCAGCCTCCCAAGTGCTGAGATTACAGGTGTGCACCACCACGCCTGGCAGAGTAGTTTTTAGTTCATAGTTTTAAATATGTCTCATTAGAAATTTGCTTAGAAACTGGGCGTGGTGATAGCTGTAGCACTTAGGAGACTGAGGCAGCAGGATTGCTGTGAATTTGAGGCCAGCATGAACTACATAGTAAGACCCTATCTCAAAAAAAAAAAAAATTTTTTTTTTTTTGCCTAGAAATATTTTGCCTTGAAATATTTTGCCTTGAATTATAATCAGGGTCATACAAATATTGGTGATATTTGGTAATAAATGGAGTAATTTTTTATAAGAAAGTTAAGTGCTTAATAGTTGTTAAGCCTTTCACATGATTAATGATTCCTTTAGCTATTCTTGGGTACACATACTTTCTCCAAGGGAAGAGCATTTGTTACCATTTAACAAACCTCACTCTGTGGCTTCTGGCCACTAGAACACAGACATACACACAGCTTCCTGCTGGATGGCAGGCTTCCTTGTGCAACCTGAAGTACACCATTTTACTTACATTTCTGAAAAACAGGCTGGAAGTAAAAATACTTCACAGGTTAAAAATTATCTCATGGGGGCTGGGGGTTTAGCTCAGCAGCATAAGCATCTGCCTTGCAAGCGTGCAGTCGTGAGTTCGATCCCCGCTACCGATTAAAAAAAAAATTACCTCATGACGGTAAAATCTGTGAGTTTACATATACTAATTTATTAATGTCTTCGAGTAACATAAACACTAGTTTTGCTGTACTAAGTGATGGAGTTCCTTTCAGGTAGTAGCTCATCCATACCCATCATACGTCCAGATAGAGATGGACAGTTTCAAGCGCCTGCCTGGCAAGCGTGAGGTCCTGAGTTCGATCCCCAGTACAAAAAAAAAAAAAAAAGAGATGGACAGTTTTTCTCTCTAAGATGAGAGATGGGTTTTCCTGAGTTGAGAGGGAATGAATATAACAGGTTAAGGTTATTTTCTTAGCTGTATTTCTCAGAAAATATAGCTGCCCTGATTAAATGTATGGGGATGTTTGATTTCAAAAGAAAAAGCTTTTACTTTTACCTTTACCTTCCCAGGCATAGTAGTGTTTCTTTTGGGGGGGGGTAACCAGGAGATCGAACTTAGGACCTTGCCTTTGCCCAGCAGGCACTTGTACCACTGAACTAAACCCCCAGCCCAAAGTAGTGTTTCTTATAAAGTACATTTCCCACTCCTCCAATATTTGTTACTTGCTTTTGGCATCACATCATGTTAACCAGCGGGTTTCCTTGCCCCTCTGCTTCTTCCACATTCTCCACCAGTCAGACACAGTCTTCTGCACCTTGGATGGGACCGAATTACGGAGTGCAGCCGCCTCAGGGCCAGAATGGCAGCATGCTGCCTAACCAGCCTGCGGGGTATCGAGTGGCAGGGTATGAAACCCAGTGAGGAAGGACTGCAGACTCTGAAGCCAGTGGCTTGAGGCTACAAGAAGTGTAGTGAAGCCCTTGTTTACTTAAAGATTTATCAAATCAGTCAGTGCAAATATCAGATACAATGTATTTATTTAAAAGATTCATTTTTTAACCATGAAATTACTTATCATCCACGTTGTTTTAAAAAGAAACAAGATGCTGGATGTCTGCCAATTTTTGCCTTCATTACCTGTTTTGATAAAGTTTCTCAGATCCTTGTTTCAAATACAAATGCAGGGATTGCTGCCACTTTTTTTAAAAGTAAGAGGCAGAAAATTGCACAATGTTGAACTTTTTTCCACTAAAATAGTATGCAGTTCTAGTTTGCATTCCTGATATGATTTAAAACATGTAATATAAAGATGTAAAAAAGGAGAAGAAGAAGAAGAAGAAGAAGAAGAAGAAGAAGAAGAAGAAGAAGAAGAAGAAGAAGAAGAAGAAAAACCAAAACTGTGCAAAGTCTAGAAGTTCTTTGTAATCTTCAGCTTCTGCACAATTCTGTTTTAGGTTTTAAAAAATGCATTGTTTGAGCAGTCACATCTCCACTGTTAATCCCTTTAGGCTTTTTAAATATAAATTATTAGTTTACATCATTTTGTATTTACATTTTTCAGAAATTTGTCTTGCCTTATTAAAGTTCTGTAAAATACACTTAAATGGAAAAAATGATGTTCACTTAGATTGAAAACTTTTCTCAGATGGATTGATAATTGCATTCATCTTGTGTTTTATATGAGAAGGTGCCTCAAGAATTCCCTGTTGGATTTGTTTAAAAGGATTTTTATCTTCTGTGATAAACTTTGCTGTATACCAGGAACTGTAAAAACAAACCTTGTTACTAAAGAAAATCTCTGAAATGTGATAAGTTCTTGCCATGTTACTTTCATGTGTCAACTTCTACATTTACATGTATTATTTCATTATGTAAAATGTTTTCTCAATTTATTAATATTTTGCACACTTAGCAAACTTTGTATGTCATTTCCTTCTTAAAGGCATCATGGAGGCTTGACATGAGATTTATAAGTTTTAAGTTGTTTGCATGTAAATATCAAATACACACTTTGGTAGTTTTTGAGTATAAAGTCACTGCTCTTGTTTTTCAAGAATTTTGAGACACAAAGTTGTATGTAAAGGAATATATTAATTTTCCATTTTCTAGTTAGATTTACTTCAAAACAGTAAATCAAGTGAATTTTAATGTGTACAAGTAAGTGGTAGCTGTGAAACTGTAGACTATCCTTATGTCAGGCTTGGGGTTCATTGTAAACTCCAGAATTACTCTAAAGGACCAGCCAGGCAAAGCATTTTTTAAATGTTCAGAGGCCAAAAGATAAACAAACAAACAAAAACTTTAAAATCCTACCTCCTTAAAATAGCCTTCAAAGAAGAAAATCCTCAGTGCAATCATCATTTTGATTCTTGTGGTACCTGTTTTTTTGGAGTTCCCAATTTGGGAGAGGGGCCTCCAAGCATTAAGAGGCTTACTCTTTGATGGCATTGTTCTAGCTTTGAAATTTTTAGTACATTTCAGAGTCTCTTAGCAGAGCTGTGGGTGACTTAGTTTTGCTTTATTTTCAGTGAAGGTGAAAAACCATCTTCTTTCTTGACTTACAGAAGCAAAGGGTCCCTAGGGTATATATTTGAGTGTTTGATGGTTTTTAAGACCTTCAGAGAGCTCTCAGCATTTTACCTAACAATAACAATAAGGACAACAAAGACCTGTGAAATCTTAAAAGCTTTTTGGCCTGTATCTTCCAGGTAGAAGCAAAGGACACTTAAGCTGGTCTCTAAGCCAATACATTTTAAACCAGAGCCCAAGAAAGACAGCTTTAAGTGTATCATTCTCTGGAGCTCAATTCTATGCAGTTGTACTGATGTTTCACTAAGTCACTGTGTATTTTTAAGTATTGATACATTAAAAGTTGCTTTATGGAAGATGAGTAAAATTTTGGAATACATGGAAATTTTATTTCCTTGTTAACTTCTACAAATCAGGGCATGCAACCAAAAGCAGCTTAAATGAAATACTCAAATAAATAATCAGGAAGCTATTTTTAGGTTCTTCTGACTTATGTTTCTATTTTAGGACCCTCATTTTTTCTCTTACTTAGAAAAAAAAGATTTTATTTACTGTATATCTCATGGACTGTGGGGTGAATTGTTGGGGAAAAGTAATTTAATCTGAATAGAAGTACAGTTTTCATTTTCACTCTCAAGTAATAACAGTTTTTATTAGCCAATATATTTTCTTACTGTATAAATCTTAAACTGTACATTGACTACTTTTTGAGAAGTGGTACCAGTATTCATGATGAAAAGGTTACTACTGAACAACTGCACATTTCAGAAACATTACTAACTTTGGTTTAAATCTTCATGTTAAAGCAAATCATTTAAAGATTTTTCAGTCCAAAAAATTATACTGGTGTTAGTTTCAGGTAAGGAGATTAAAGTTCTTAAAGTAATTTCATTCTTTGCAATATGCATTCAGATTTTACTTTCTGGTACTGTAAAGAACCTGAAGTGATTCACTCTTAATGGGTCATTAATCCAGAATTCCTTACCCTGTTTGGATATTAAAGTTCCTTTATGTTTTCTATAACCTGTGGGATCTTCTTGCAGTGATTATTGTGTGAGAATTTTGTTCACTTTGGTCTAGCCATGTTGTTATTTATATACTTTAAATCTTATTCTGGAAACCATAATTTGCATCAAGTTACAGCTTAATACCACAGAGAATTCTGCACACTTAATTATAAAACTAGTCTCTTTTTCCTTAGTATCATCTGTTTATTGAAAATGAGATTCACATTTTAGTTTTTTCTCCTATTTATCCCTCTGTTTGTTCATCTTCCTTCTGTATGTATGTGCATTATAGTTCTATTCCACTTTAAAAAGCAGTTGAAAAGGGCTAAATTGTATTTACAAAGTTGTTAGATTTACTTAGTACTATAGGGTGCTCCTGAAGTTACAGTTGAATTAGAAAAACAAAATGTCTTTATAGGAATTGAAAAAGAAAACCTTTTAGAGAGAGTGATGACTTCTAAAAGCAATTACAGTGGTACCTTTGTTCACAAACCTAATTCATACCACAATTATCGTCACAGAATTTGTTCGACAATTCTGGGGTTGCACCCAATTTGCAACCATGTGCAGTTGTAGAAAAATATTTGTGAGCCAAGGTACCTTTGTGTTTCTTTGTGAAGGACAATATTCTTAATGCATTTTCTCTCAATCCCAGTTGTATTTAGATTTTGAAGAGCATAGCTCTAATACTGTGAATTTTAAAAGCCTTAATTAAAATGAGTATGTCACCAGGTATGGTGGCACATACCTATAATCCCAGTACTCAGAGACTGATACAGGAGGATTGTCAAGTAGTTCAGCAAAAAGTAGGTCTCAATTGAATAGGGTTCCCCCCACCTTTTTTTTTTTTTGAAATTTCATCTATGGCAAGAGATTAACCAAACATAAAACCTGTAAGTATTTATAGTTGTTGTAGTCAGGGGTTGCAAGGAGAACAATTACATACAGGACACAATTTATAGTATTACTTATAATGGTCACTCAAGGAGTCAAATACAAAGAAAGTGCAAGACATGTGTCCACAGCACTAAAGACCTAGAAAATCCAGCTGAGGGCCTGGGTTCCATGGTAATAATCTGCATGAATTCAGCTGAAAACCCAGTGCTTACGATAAAGACTCATGAAAGTCTATTTCACGAATCTGCGCTGGGAAGGCCCAAAGGTCAGTGGTGGAAGCTAGAAAGGACATGCCAGTGGAGTGAAGGATCAGCAAGCCGAGGGTTCTGTTCTGGAGCCAAGAAGTGACACTCAAAATAAGGACCAGGATCTCCTGAAAAGCACAGCCATCCTCAGCAACAATGAGGTCCTGAACTCCTCCAGCAATGATAACAGCTGAGTGTACCTGTCAGGAAACCAGCAGAACGAACTTCAGGAGATTAAACAGCACACATCTTCCCCTCCGGAGCCAGGAAGCGATGCTCCAGTAAGGACCGGAGCTCCCCTACAGTGATTCTCAGCAATGAGGACTTAAGCTCCTTTGATAATAACTACTGAGTTCAGATCAGGGGAGCCAACATGACAAGCTCCTCCAGAAGAACCAACAGCTCCAAACAACACCACTTAGGAGAACCCACAGCACTACTCTTCCTCTCCAGGTCTCCTTTTTATGCTGGCAACAGTCCTCAGGTGGGCCACCCACACTCAGCACCATCCTGATTCAGTTCAGTTGATGTTTAAGTTGACTACCAGTTACCAATCCACTACAGTGTTACAATAGACTATTTTGAATGTCCTTCAATTATTACAAAAATTCTACTCTGCTCACTTATCTGTAGCACTGGCTTCAAAGATGAGGTTTTTGTCAAAATTAAGCAGTATTTATGTCCTCTAAAATTGGAGGCTGATGTTACTCTAACATAACCCAACCATAAAAGGAAGCAGTAGATTTCTTTACTAAGGCTATGCTGTCTAGAAAATAGGGAAAGATCGTGTTTACTATATAAATGACTTTGCTGGCTCCTTACCCTTGTTCAGGTTTACCAACGACGGAATGTAGGTCCAACAGGCAGGATGTTGAAGGATCTTTTTATGGGAAAACTGAATGACTCCTGAGAGAGAAGATAGGTCCTCGCAAACAAAACAAAAAAAACCCAGCATCTAGCTGGCCCTGTAATGTCAGTACTTGGAAGGCTGAAGTGGGGAAGAGGGGGCATGGCCAGGAGTTCAAGACCAGTCTACACTACATAGTAAGACCCTGTTTCAAACAAACCATAACTAGTCACCAACCTACCTACAGTTAAAGAGTGTCAGTAATCTCTACCCAAGTACACAAATCTTCCAAACAGGTTTATAGTGCTTTACTTTTTTTAAGACACAGCCAAATATCACCAGAAAACAGGAACAGTCACTTTAGCTCTGTACAAAAAGCAACTTAAAAATCAGGACATTTCAAAGGACTGTAATAAACTCAAATAACTTCTAGAAATTAGGGCAGGATATTAGTAAAATAAAGTGAAGGGAAAAATAAAGTTAGATTGATTCAGGAAGTTTATACATAAGCCAGAGTCTTAAGAAAATAATTTTGTCAGTGGTACTAGGGACTGAACCTTGGGCCTTCACACTGAGTGATAATCTCCAGCCCTTCTTTAATTTTTTACATGGAGACAGATCTCACTAAGGTGGTAAATTGACTGGTCTTGAACTTTTGATCCTCCTGCCTCAGGCTCCCAGAGTGGTAGAATTACAGGTGTGTAGTAATCATGCATAACCAGGAGGAAAATTTGAGAAAATGGGGCTCTGGATAAAACTTACATAAAAATATAAGAAAATATACCTAGTGAAGAGTTTCAAGATCATAAAAGTGTTACTGACTTAAGACAATGAAGACTCATACCACCATGCAATTTTAGGACAGCAGAAGCAGAATCTTCTAAAAGTTGCCAAATGACAAAAGGATAGATAACACTGGCTTTAGATGCTCATCAGCAGTGTTGAAAGCTAGGATTCTGTGGGGTGCTGCCTTCAAAGGTTTGTATGAATTATATAATCCAATTATACTGTCATAGGTGGCAACAAAATAAAAACTCTTGAATGTGTAAGCTCTCAAACCTTTTCATGCATCGATACTTAGCAACCAGACATGCTCATTACATTGACAACACATCTGTAACCCCAGCCACTTGGGCATGAGGATTATGAGTTTGAGGCCAACTTGGGCAATTTAGTGAAAGCCTGTCTCAAACACAAAACAAAGAACTGCAGTCATTCAGGCACAGTGACACACACTTAACTGTAGTCCCACTCCCAGGAGTTCAAGACCAGTCTGGGCAATTCAGCAAAACTCCAGCTCATAAAGTAAAATTATAAACCAGGAAAAGTATAACAGAATATCTAGAAGTAGAATCCAGTATAGGAAGGGATAAAGCAAAGTCTTGAGTCGGTTTGTAAAACCACTTGGCATCCAGTCTAGATTGACAGGACAGATAATTTCATGCTAAGAAGGGTCTTGTCCTAGAGTATAGTCTGGCTGACTCAAAAGGGTTTAGATAGTGTTACACTAAGAAGAATCAATGGGAAATCTCAGATGGGTGGTACTGATAATCCCGAACCTCCATTTTATCCCTTAGGGAAGTATGCAGAATTAGCCATTGTGAATTTGTGGTCCCCAGCACATAGCAAGACTGACTCAAGCTCTGCATCCCACAAAACAAAAATTCGTACTGTCTGAATTGTGTAAGAAATTTGTACTGGACCTATAAAGATAAACAAGAAAGAGAAAATCTCTTGCTTAATTGTCTCACTCTTAAAATGAAAATGGTATAATCTGTTCCACCAGAGGATTAAACACTCAAAATGCTGTCTATACATAAATTCAGAAAAGAATTATTCAAGAGCAGGATTTATGAGTTACGTTAGATGAGTTTGCTTTTAATGTGGCAGTGGCGCAGGACTGTAATCCCTGCATTTGGGAGGCTGAAGCAGGAAGACTGCAACTTCAAGGACAGGCTGGGCTACATAGTGAAACCCTGTTGAAAAAGAAAAAAAAAATGTAGCAAAAAGAAAACGATTTTGTGCATTCTGTCTTATAATCATTTCTGCTCTGAGTTGGTTTTTTATATGAGCATTTGGTAAGGAATCAAAAGATAAAAATGCAAAAATAATATAAATTCTGTGTAACTGGTGAATACTGATGATGGCAGCTCAAGAAATGGACTTTGTTTTGAAAATGTCACAACATTCATTCCTGTACTTACAGGAAGCTGCTACCTTTAAAAAAAGATTTTAAAAAAATTTTAAATAGGTTTGTCCAAAAGCAATCAAGTGCCTTTAAGCCTTCCCATAAATCTCAAATGTCTTTGAAAATTACCTAAAGAAACCTGATTTCCATGATTTAGGGCCATTTTAGCTTTCTCCTTTGATTTGGTTTAATACACCGGTTTAAAAAAGTAGGTCCTTTATTTTCTTTTGAATTCCATAGGGTTAATAATTGGTCTTTGAAAAGTTATCAAACCGGGTAGGTTAGTATTTGAAGCAGTTTTTAGTTACATTGAATTATGGCTCCTGTCTAGATGTCCCCACACCCTCATGCAGCCACAGGTGGGGCTTCTTCAGAGGTAGCTGGATCTCCGAGTGTGTGGTTGACTCATGGTACAATGCTAGAATTAAGGGTGGGTGATTACTAAATCAGTCCACTGATTGGTTTGACATAGCCCCAATCCTAGTAGCCTAGATAGAATATAAAAGGAGCGGAAAGAGGCTGCTAAAGTCTCTTGGACTTGCTTGCCACTTGCCATTTGCCTGCCCTGCTTTGGCATGAGCTGTTTCTCTTCTGTGATCCCCTTCTGCCATGCCACCCTGCCTTGGAGCCAGCTGGTTACAAACCAAAATCTCTACAAACTGAGCTAAACAAACCTTTTCCCCTTTAACTTTGGGTGTTGAGTATTTTGTTTCAGCAATGAGAGAAAAGTAATGAAGACATTGCAAACCTAAATTAGTACTTAGATGGGTATCGTCTTAGACTCTTCTTGGCTATGGGTCCTCTAATCAGGGTCCTCTGGAACTGACTCTGGATCTGGAGCTGGCTGTGGTGGTTGGTGCCTCTAATACCAGTGCTCTGGGAGGCTGAAGGATTGAACATTCAGTCTATCCTAGGCAATTTAGCAATTTAGTGAGACCTGGCTCAAAATTTTAAAACAAAAGGGGTGCTGGGGATATAGCTCAGTAGAAGGCCCTGGGTTCAATCCCCAGTATCGCAGAAAACAAAATGTGAGGATACAGTATTAATTCATTAATTTAGTGCATAGGTTTTGTTTTTATTGAGCAGCATGTGTTTTTCTTGGTTTAGGAAATAATAAGAACATGTAAGAAAAGTTGGGGGACATGCAGGGAAAGTTAAAGGGCCTCAGTGAGGTTTCTGGTAAATAGAGTTAAACCCCTGTTAGAGAATAGCTAAGAAAAACAGCACAGATAAGGCCTTTTTCATGCCAGGACAAAACATTTCTCCCTCTATCTCTAAGTACAAAAGAAAGTGAAGGGAAGACTATGTTATTAAAAACTCACAGTATAGAGAAGAGAAACTACGCCTTCCCATGAAGCAGGTTCCGCTATGCTGATTGTAAGAGCCTCAACCAGAAGAAAAACCATGGGCTGAAAAACCAGAAAAGCATCCTGAGGACTCAGAGTGAGATGATAGTACCTGAGGGGAAAGGAATAGCTTGATGCTTGTATTGTTTGGTTAACTGTACGCTTGGGGCTGGTGGTCTGGGCATCTACTTGGAAGATGGCAGTGTGCACTGGGTTAACTGTGGGGGATTTCCTCCTGTCTTGTTTTTGAAATCCAATGCTTTGTTCCATTTTAAAGTTTTGTTTTATCCCTGCATTTGGTAACCTGAGCAACTACTTTGAAGATAACAGTTCTCAGTTTTGTTTTGTTCCGATTTATTGTTTTGTTTTATTCAATGTTATGCTTTGATTAGCTTTATTCTGTTTCATTTTGTTTGATTTTGCTAAGTCTGATGGTATGGACAACTATTGTGAGGATAGCAAGATATATTATGGCAGTCATTATATTTCCTATTATCCTGTTTTGAAGTTCTGTACCATTTTCACTGCTTTGTTTTGATTGGCTTTATTCTGATTTGTTTTGTCAGTTTTATTCTCTTTAAAAAAGGAACACACAGTGTATAAAATATATACACTCATGTATATAGGTAACTATATATTTTATTATCCTCACCATATTAATACACTAAAATGCACATGTATCCTTTTTACAAACTCAGTCTTGAATGTAACTCTGCTGTGAATCTCACAAGATAAGTACTTGGACAGTGCAAAGAGACCACAGTAGCACTTATTCAAAAATATACATGTAGGCAATGGAAGGGGCAGTGGCCAAATCAGGGGTCTCAGAGCCCAAAATAGTCAAGTTACAACAACTCTCAAGGGAGGTGATCCCTTTCTGGCCATGTAATAAAACAAACTTAGAACAAAGATCCCTAAGTGCCAGTTCAGGGCTCCTTATCTTACTCCAACAAGGTAGCTACCTATCTACTTATTTTCTCTCTTTTTCTCCATAAATTGATTTTGCTTCCCCATTTCTCTTACCTTTCCAATAAAGTGATTTTGTTTTTTCCTTTTGAACTTACATCTCTAATCTTTTTGTTGATGCAGGTTTTCTTTAAGAACCCTAGATAAAAATCTACCCTCACAAGGCATAACAAACATGAGCATTTTCCATATTAAAGACATTGTACAACATGTCTAAATAGACGAATGCAGTGTGACATATTTGTGACACTATACAGGGGCATGGTGATATACATCTGTAGTCCCAGCACTGCAAGCCTTGCTAAGTAGTTCAGGCTGGTTTTGTTTTGTTTTGGTATCAGGAATTGAACTCACAACCTTGTACTTGCCAGGCAACCATGGTGCCACTAGCTATATCCCTGGCCTAAGGCTGGTCTTAAATTCACTATGTAGCCTAGGCTGGCTTCAAACTCAAGGTGATCCCCCTGCCTCAGCCTCTTAGGTACTGGGATTACAGGTGTGTACCACATCCAATCAAAATAAAAAATTTAAAAACAGATGGAGACACAGTTTAGCATGAAGACCCAGGGTCTCTTTAGTCGTGAGTTCTCTGTGACCGTGCCCAAATCGAGGTCTGTGCCAGCTCTGAACTCCCTCAGTTTCTTCATCTGCTACATTAAAGGATCTAGTTGCTGCCTTTCAGGTGATCCCCTAACTCGCTTCCTAAAATACACCCAGGCCCCCTCAGAACCTCACAGTTCTTTCTCTGCCTCTCTGAGCCCTCACATTGATTCAGCCCTACTTATGGTAGGCTCCACTGGGAATTGGGCAATATTTTCTGCTAGAAATTATTTGCTATGACATTTGAATATAACCAAACATATTTACCTGACCTGCAGTGTCCCCATTGTGTAGCTCTTATTGTCCAACTTCATAACAAGTCATTTTCCATCCTCCCATAAGGCGTCAGCTCCACACTGAGCTTTGTTTCTTGAATAATTAATTTCTATCAGGCAAGAGACAGAGACCAACACTAAAACTAGAAATGTAGGCAAAGTTGGCTAACTATTAAAAGGGATAAACTAAAGACTCAGATCTACAAATTGCAGGTGCAAAAAAAGCAGCCACACCTACAGATTGGTCAAAGAAGGAGGGCTTATGAAAGCATACTATCCCTTTTATTTTTATTTTGAGGCAGAGTCTCACTAAATTGCCCAGGATGAACTCAAAACTTCTCTGATCCTTGTACTTTAATCTGCTATGATTACAAGTGTCCACCATCACACTTGGCTCTGATTTACTTATTACACAAAAAGGAGATAAATGAACTGGGTGTTATTGGTACCTCCCTGGAATCATCTGGGAGGCTAAAGCAGGAGGATTACAATTGCCCTACGCTGGGCAATTTAATAACTTAGAATTTGTCTCACAATAAAAAATTAAAAAGGGCTAGATGTAGTTCAGTGAGAAGTCCTAGGTTTAATCTTCAATGCAATACATTTTTAAAAATTAAGACAACCAGAATTCTAATTAAAGAATGTGTGTGCTCTTTTGTCTTAGTTACTTTTCTCTTGTTGCTGAGACAAAACACTAGATGGCCAAAATTAAGGAAGAAAAGGTTTATTTAGCTCACAGTTTGTGGAGGTTTCAATTCATACTCAGTTGGCTCCAAGGCAGAGTGGCACGTGTCAGAGTGCAACAGTTAACGGCAGTGGAAGACAGCAAAAGCAACAAGAGCAAAAGGGAGGAGTGTGCAGAGAAGACTCTTTCTGTCCCTTATGGTGTAGGTAGGCCACACCCACTCTAGAGTAGATGTAGTAGTCCCATAATCCCAGTAGTGGACCATGAATTAATCACAATTTCTTTTGTGTGTGTGTGTATGTGTGTGTGTGTGTGTGTGTGTTTATAATCACAATTTCTAGAGGCCTGCTCCCTATGACTGCATGGGGCTTTGGGGGACAGCTAGACTCAAACCATAATACTTGTGTACATGTGTAAACTGTTTCTAGGATAGTTAAAAACTGAATAGTGCTTTAAGAAATGTGACTAGAGATCCTGCCATGGCCATGGTGGAACCCATGCGGCTGCACAAAGAAACAATTCGCCCGCCCTCTTGGTAAGCGCCTCTCTAGCGAGAGCCAGGAGGAAACCCAGTCAGTGTCTCCTGTGAGCCTACCAGTGTGTGGGCTGGGAATTGAATATCCCAATCCCCCCTCCCCATTAGCAACTGGGGACAGAGGTCTGAACATCTCTTAGAAGGTTGACTGTATGCAATATAGCAAATATGGGGGATTGCCTTCTGTCTTCTGTTTGAAAGCAAATGTTGTTTTCATTGTTTTGTTTCACTATGATTAATTGTTTTACTCTATTCAATATTCTCTTTTGATTGGTTCTATAATGTTTTGTCTTTGGTTTGATTTCGCTATGCCTAATTGGCTAGACAACTATTGTGAAGATAGCAAGATATACTATGGTATCTATTACTGTTACCCAAGTAACCTGCTGTGAAGTACTGTACCAATTTCACCACATTGCCTTGATTGGCTTTGTTCTGTCTTGTTCTGTGTATTTCTATTACCTTCAAAATAAAAAAAAAATGTGACTAACAAGGGGCATGGTAGCTCATGCCTGTAATCCCAGCACTTGGGAGACTGAGCCAGAAGGATCCCCATGAGTTTGAGGCTAGCCTGACCACAGAATGAGACCCAGTCTAAAATAAAAGAAAAAGAAAAATGAAATGTGAATTGTAAAAATCATAATATATGTCAAATTTCCTTCATTGAAAGCCCAAACATAATTTTTTTGCTTCAACTAGTTCTATGAGAAAACTCATTTTCCCTTACATATACCAATACGAGTTGTTGTGAAGCTTTTATTTTCTCCCATCTGATGAATGTAAAAGGATCTGTATTTCCTTGATTATAAGTAAACTCAATTATTTTTCATGATAATTGGCTGTCTGTATTTCTTGTAACAGGTTTTTTCACATTCTTTGTCCATTTTTTATTAGATTGTTGACTTTTTTAATGAATAGGAGGAATACTTTTATGTAATTTGGGTACTCACAAATTCTTGCTGGATGAATGTATCCTCCAATCAGCCCCTCAGAATTACTTCAGGTTAAAAATAATTGTGAAGTCATAATCTACACTGCAAGAAAAAGCCAACGACCACTACTCCTCCCAAAAAAAGCAAGTACAAAGAGCTCTGGAGGTGAGCTTTCCCAAACAATCACTACTATCAATTAATTGACCTGTTAGTCAACCCATACAAATGCTTCCTGAGCCACTAGTTCCTGAGAACTCCTATTGTCTCACTGGGTAAACACTCCACCTGGAAGTTTGTCTCATTTACACCAATTAATTCTTGTAATCCAGGACACTGAGCACCTTCTACTCTATTGTTCCTGCTTTTGCGAGTATTTGAAAACAAAGTCTTCCTATCACTGAAAGACATAACAATTGTAGCATTAGCACAAACCATACAATATTGTTTGAGTCATTATTTTTTCACTACTATATCTTTCAGGTCCTTGTTTGCCACACAGCTGGCATTTTAAAAATACTGCTTTTGAGTTCAGTGCTGTTGAGTGGTAGAGCACTTGCGTAGTATGTGGGAGGCCCTGGGTTCCACCCAACACCACCAAAAATAAAAGAAAAAGAGAAACAGGAAGAGAAAAAGGAGGGAGGGGATAAGAGAGGAAGAAAAGAAAAAATAGAAACACAACAACACTTCCTGCAATGTTTTACCTTTCTTGTGTAATAATGTTGTACCAAAATGTGTATTTTGTGTGTATGTGGTCCTTGGGATGGGACTAAGGTATGCCATTACAGTTTATTATCTACATGTCCTCCTAAAACCTCACGTGCTCTTAGGTGGGGCTTTGGAAGGGCCATTGGATCATGGAGGCATGATACTTATGTGTGGATTAGTGATGACCTCTCTATCTCCTTCCTTCCTCCATTAATTGCGCTCTGCTTCCTGCCTGGCATGCCATGAGCAATGTCTGTGATGCTCTTTGCTGTGCTGCCTTGCCTTGGAATTAGCCTACTATGGATTGAGCTTCTACACCATAAGTGAAAATAAACCTGTCCTCCTTTAAGTTGTGGGTGTCAGGTACTGTGTCTCAGGGACCAGAAAATAAGTAAGACAAATGCTAAGCCTGATCTCTATCACTGAGATATTTACTTAGTCCATCTTTTTTTGATGTTTGTTTTTGCTGTGCTGGAGACTGAATTCCAGGTTTCATGGTGCTCGGCAGGCATTCCACTGCTGAGCTATATCCCTAGCCATTTTCTTAGGTTGACACTGTCTATGGTCCATGCTGACCTGGAGCTTGTCACCTTCCCACCAAGGCTATAGAGAAAGTAGCTGGGAATACAGGTTTGTGTGTCTGTGCACAGCTCCATTATGTCTTGATGCCAGAAGCTTCATTTTAATTTAAGAACTTGATTCAAGTGTTACAACTGAAATCTGCCTCAAGGTTGAAATAATACTTTATAGGTAATAGGAAAAAAAAGGCTTACTGTGTCAAACCACTTAAGAATTTTGAACTATAAAAGCAACTTTGAAAATTATGAGGAAGGCACAGAAAGGGCTTCTTAAAAGGCTTTTCTTTGATATTAAACTTTTTGTGCTTAGTTTACAAAAAACCTCCTTTAGAAATGGGGCTGCTGGAAGGAAGGAAGGAAGGAAGGAAGGAAAGGAAAGAAAGGAAAGAAAGAAAGAAAGAAAAGAAAGAGAAATGGGGCTGCTGGGCCACAGATGTAGCTCAGTGGTTCAGTGCCTGCCAGGCAAGCACGAGGCCCTTAGTTTAATTCTAGGTACCCACTCCCCCCAAAAAAAAGAAAAGAGAAAAAGAAAAAGAAATGGGGCTGCCTCCAGGTGTGATAGTACACACCTGTAATCCTAGCACTCTGGGAGGCCAAAGTAGGATTGCAAATTCCAACCCAGCTTGGGCAATTTAGCCAGATGCTATCTCAACATTTAAAACAGGGGTGTATGGGGGGATGTAGTTCAGGGTAAAGGTCCTGGGCTCAATCCTCAGTTGTAAAAAACAAGATAAAACTAAAAACAAACAAACAAACACCATGAGGGTCTCAACTGAAAACTCAGCTAACAAGGATCCATTAGGCAATTCCACAGAAAAAAAGCTAAATCTTGTTTTTACAACAGTCTCTCAACTTTGACACTACTGACATTTTGGGCCAGATAATTCTTTCTTGTGAGGGGCTGGGGATTTAGCTTAGTGGCTTAAGCGCCTGCCTGGCAAGCACAAGGTCATGAGTTCAATCCCCGGTACCAAAAAAAAAAAAAAAAAAAAAAGATATAAACTTAAAATTCTTTCTTGTGAGGAGCTATCCTACACATTAGTACAATCTGTGATAACATCCATGGCATATACTCACTAACTAGTTGCCAGCCGCAGCACATCCAGTTGAAAAACACTTTAGCTAATTTGACACAAATATGATCATTAACATAACCAAGCATGGTTACAAGGTGATTATTAGATGACTGAGGATATACTGAAGATCATTTTAAAAATAGCAAAAATGGAAAGAAAAGTAAACTCTGGAAAAATTGTATCTTCTTCCTTAAGTTCAAGAAATAATATTACAAACTTTAGTCTTGAAAAGGACCATTTCTCTTATAAGTAATCAAGAAGATTAAATATCTCGATGGTAAAGTAACTTGCCCACAGAGCCACTACTAGTAAGTAGGCAAATTAGGGTCAGAGGCGCAAAAAAAAATCTTATTCCAGAATTTTCAACAGGCCTCACCTTTAAATACACTCCACCCGGGAGCTCTCTGCAATCCTCAACAGACAGCATTTAGATTTATTCTTTGAGATTCCAAGGACTATAATGAGGACATACGGGAAGCCAGTCTCAGCACAATACAAGGGAAAACATTCAACTACTATTTCAAAATGTAGCTAAGGGAGAAAAAGAACATAAACATACAAGGGATGGAAAGAAACAATGAACACTGGTGGGCAAGGCCTCCAAACTAAATCTCAGGCGACGTCTGCTAATAAGATACAAAATCTCAAGCAATTTTTCCATCAATTGCCCGTAGAACACTGAAACAGGATTGTCTCTGGCCTGAAGTGGTCAGCACGAGCCCTAGAGTAGTGCCGATTCAAGAACTCTTAACCCTGGTTCAAGAACCAGAACGCAAAAGCAGTCCGTTTCCCACAGGTTCTATTGGATCCTGTCCGAAATTCTCAGGGGGCTCCAAAAGAAAACTACAATTCCCATCAGACAACACAAGCAGTGGTGGGAGGGCACGCGCGCTCAGGGCGGACCTGACCAATAAAGGCTGTCGTTACAGCGAACAATTTGGCCGCGTTTGTAAAAGGCCGCGGCAGACGAAGAGAGAAGAGGTGAGGGCGGTCATCAGTGAGGGGCCCTGTGGGTAGGGGGAGGGGGACAGGTAAAGAGGCAGCAGTAAGAGAGTGTTGGGCGGCGGTGGGACAGAGATGTAGTGCTGGGAATCCGGCGAAGAATGTATTCAGGGAGTGGGCTACCGGTTAGGTGATGCTTAAGCTTGGGCCTTCTTAGCACCGGAAGTGAGCGGGCACGCGGGGAGGATGCCGGGAAGCAGGTCCCGGGGTCGTAGACAGGGTTCCGGAAGCCAGAAGGGAGCGATGCGTGTGTCTGCGAAACGCCGGAGCCCGTTCCCCGCTGTTCTGAGGAAGGACGGAGTTCATGTGCCCTTCCCTTTCACTTGTGGTTGACAGAAATACAACGGATTACAAATTAACTTTACATTCTTCTGGCTGAGGCACTTTTCGTCAATTCTGAGCCACAGTTTCATCTCTAAGATGGGTAAAATAGTATTTTCATAGGTTCGTGTGGGCAATTATAGAAGTAAATGCATATATGAAGAGCTTAACACTGAGGGGACTCGGGTACATACTGGTTTTGTTTTGTTTTGTTTTGTTTTGGTGTAGTCCAGGCTAGCCTTGGAACTCCCAACACCAGTCTTCTTGCTGGGGAAACTGTTTCGTAAACTTGCCAAGAGACTCACAGGAAACTTTCATTTTCAAAGCCAAATTCTTTACAAGTTGTGTTGTTTATGCTTTCAATATAGAATCTGTAGTGGTACGTTTTAAAATTCAGATAGTACAAAACAGTGAAATGTAAGTCATCCTCCCACTGTCACTGTGTTTCCCACGTCCTGAATCACTTCTGAGACAACAGATTAATATGCATAGGGAGAAAGAGATCAAAAACTATAGTGAGTGTTTAAATTTTAAAAATTTTTACAGTAAAAGACACATTACTATCAGTCCCCCTCATAATACTCCCCCTGCTTCAAACACACTTCTCCCATTGTTCTTAGCAATGTGTCTTTTACTGCACTTTAAAAAAAAATAAGCATTTACCCTACATCTCTATCCTTTATTGAAAAAGAGGAGCATATTATACACAAAATACTACAACTGCTTCTTCACATGTATTTTACCCCCAGTACTGGACAATGAACCCAGGGCCTTCACACGGAGGTACATGGTCTTGCTAAATCAGTAAACCTAGGCTGGGCTGAATTTGTGATCTTCTGGCGCAGTCTTCCAAAATGCTGGAATTACAAGGATGTACCACTTTACCTGATCCTTAGTTCTTTACTGATAAGCTCTTTTTATTGATTTATTTATTTTGTTATTTACTGATAAAGCTCTTAAACTGTTCTTGTTCTTTTGCAATTATAAAAGGCATCTTGCAGTGAGTATCCCTTTTTGTGCATTTTGTGTGGAGGTGGTGGAATTGAAATTGCTAAGGCAAAGTATGTACAGTATTTACATCCTTTCAAAGAGAATATTGCAGTGTGCAGCCAACAATGTAAAGTGTTTTTTCAACCTCATAAATAGGGTGATAAATATCTTTTTTCTTCTTTTCTTGTCACTTTGCTGGAATGTTACCTTGTTTGCAGTGCTTGGGATCCAGTCTTGGACCTTGAACATGCAGCAGGAATGCTCTACCAATGAGCTATATCCCCATTCTTGTTACTTTGTTTTAATTTGCCTCTTACTTATTATAACATCATATTTTCACATTTAAAGTAAATTTTTTTCTTTTTCGTATCTTAGTTGCTTTTTCATGTTCCTCTTGTCTTTTCATATTTATTTTGTTTTGTGATACTAGAAATTGAACCAAGTACCTTCACACTGTTTCTCTCAGTCCTTGTTTTTTTATTTTAATTTAATGTTAATTAATTAATTAATTTTTTGATACAGGGTCTCGCTGTGTAGTGCAGGCTGGCTTTGAACTCACATAGGTAGCCCAGGGTGGCCTCGCATTCACAGTGGTCTTTTTGCCTCAGCCTCCCAAGTACTGGCATTATAGGCATGTCTGGTTTATGTATTATTTAGAGACAGAATCTCTCTTATATTTCCCAGGCTGGGATGGAACTTATCATCTTTCTGCCTCAGCCTTCAAAACTGCAGAGTTTACTGGTCTATGCTTCCACATCCTACTCCTTTCCTTGTTTTCTAATGGATTTGTTTCTTTTTTTGGTGGTCTGGGGTGGGTTTGTTTATTGATTTATTAAAACTCTTAAGAAATTAGCACTTAGGCATTTGAATTTCAAATTTTTTCTCTTTTAAAAATAATAACAGGGTGGAGATATAGTTCAGCAGCACAGCACCTGCCTGGCAAGCACAAGGTCCTGAGTTCAATTCTCAGTACCAAAATAATAATAACAACAGCTATAGCCAGCCATGGTGCACGCCTGTAATCCAAGTATTACTTGAGGATTGCCACAAGTTTGAGGCCAGCCTGCACTACAAAACGAGACCCTGTCTCAAAAAGTGATAGCTTTCTTATTCTTCAATTAACATAAAATTTATCTTTTTAAAACGTGTTCCTACTTAGAGATTTTAGTACATCCACATTGTGCAACCTTTTATTACCCCCAAATAATCTTGTAAGTAGTCACTACCAAGTCCCTGTGCCCTCCACTGGCTACTATTACTCTGCTTTCTGTGTATGTTCCTATTCTGGATATTTTATTTAAATGGAATCACCCAATCTGTAGCCTTTTGTGTGTAGCATATTGCAGGTGGCTCAATAAGCATGAAGAGTGTTAACATTACTCTTTAGAAGTTTGCAAATAAAACTACAAGGAGATACCATTTTATACCCACTATAATCATATAATCAAATGGCTATAATGAAAAAGGCCATAAGCCTTGCCCAAGAACTGAAGATCTAAGGATCCTCTTAAATTGCTGGTAGAAATTTATTTTATTTTTTTCAGGGTTGTTTTTATTTTTTATTTTTATTTTTTTTTTGGCACCAGAGATCGAACTCACGACCTTGCACTTGGAAAGCAGGCACATATGCCACTGAGCTAAATCCCCGGCCCCTGCTGGTGGAAATTTAAAATGGTATAGCCACCTTGGAAAACAGTTTGGCAGTTTCTTAAAATGTTAAATGAAGTGGTAAATAAATTTGTCTTGTTTTGAACGTTATACAGTGTTTACAAGTATTGATAATATCACACAGTTCCCTTATAGTTTTGTACAGATTTGATTTTGGTTTTGTTGTTATGTGCTGAGGATTGAACTCAGGGTCTCATGGTTGCTGAATAGGCTGTCTATCACTAAGCTACATCCCCAGCCCAGTACAATTTTATGTATCAAGTTTTTTTCAAAAGTTAAATGTATGTTTTCCCTGGGACCAAATGCTTCTACTTACAGATACTTGCTCAAGAGAAATGAAGACTTTTGTCCACACAGAGTTGTATGTTAATGTTCTCGATAGCGCTATTTTTGTTTTTGTCTTCTTTTTGTTCAAGGCCTTCACTCTGAGCTATATTCCCAGCCCTTTTTATTTATTTATATTTTATTTTGAGACAGGGTCTTACCGAGTTGCCTAGGTTAGGTTCAAACTTTCAGTCCACCTCCCTCAGGAATACAGGAGCATACCACCACACCCAGCAGCACTGTACATCATAGCCAACAAATGGGAACAGTTCAAATGTCTGTTGGCTAATCAGTGTATAAACGAAGTCAAATTTATCCATACAGTGAAATACTGTATAGAGAAAAGTACTGATACATGCTGCAGTCTTAGTTTTTGCAGATGTCTTATAATAATACATAATGTGCCACTATTGGTTGATATCTGAGGAAACTGAGTGAGGGGATCTGGAAAGTCTGTTCTGGCTACAGTTGTTTGTAAATATAAAATTATTCTACATAAAGTGTTTTTTTTTTAAAGGGCATTAGAAAAATTGGCAAAATCCAGATAAAGTCTGTAGTAGAGTTAATAGTATTATATCAGTATTAAACTTTGTGATATAGGTCTCATAGCTGGATGAAAGATTTGTAGGGACTCTAGTATATTTGTAGGTCTGTAAATTTAAAATAATTCTAAAATTAAAATAATTTTTAAAATATATACTTAGAATTTTGAAAGATACTATCATGATTTATATCTAGGTGTCTCCCTAAAGCCTCAGGTGATCATAAGCAGAACTTTGGGAGGTGACTGGATTATAAGGGCATTGTAGCTGTCTTGATTTTAGGAGGTGGGCCCTGTTGAGAAGAAGCAGGTCACTGTGGGCATGACCTGGAATATTTCCATTCGTGGCTCTTCCTTTGACTCTGGTTCCCTGCTGCCACGCATGAAGACGCTGTTCCTTCCCTGTGGCCCTCTGTCATGGAGTCCTGCCTTCAAGCCAGCAGACTGTGGACTAAAATGTCTACAAACTGTGAACCAAAATAAACCTCTCTTTTCTTAAATTGTGGATAATAGGGTATTTTGTCCCAGCAATGAGGAAGGTGACTAAGACAGATTTTAGTTCCAAGAGTGATCTCATTACTGTGCTGCTATTTGACCATGTAGGTCAGAGGTCTTTGAAACTGGCTTATAGGAGGATTGGAAAGGTTTAGAGATGCTGGCTGGAGAAACATCCCTAGAATGTTGTAAGCCAAGCTTGATGGGAGATTATGGTCAGAGTTTAGAAGACCTGAATGCTCGTAGAAATGCAGATAATAAAGTCTAGGCTTGGGAGGTTTCAGTTAGAAATAAAGACTCCATTGGCAGTTGGACTGTAGGCCATCTGTATTATGTTCTGGCTAAAAATTTGTCTACATTTTGCTCTGAGACAAGTGTCCAGAGACTTTGTGAAAGAATGAGATAAAGGACAGCAGATAATCAATCTAGCAAAGGAAATTTCTTTTCTTTTCTTTTCTTTTCTTTTCTTTTCTTTTTTTTCTTCTTTTTTTAGCAAAGGAAATTTCAAGCCAGCCCAACATTCATGCTGTCAAGGGCCTTTCGCCCAAATGACACAACTTAGTAAGTTTCCAGTTTCACTAGAAAGGAAGCATCTACAAAGTTGGGACCTGTTGGGCTGGGGATGTACCTCGGTGGTAGAGCTCTTGTCTTGCATACACAAGGCCCTGGGTTTGATCCCCAGCTCCACAGGAAAAAACAAAACAGTTCGGACCTATAAAATTGGACCAGAAAAGAGCTTAGTTGCTGAAAAGATAGTGTTTAAGAAGAAATCAAGGGGGCCAGGGATTTAGCTCAGTGGCATAAGCACCTGCCTTGCAAGCCCGAGGTCATGAGTTCGATCCCTGGTACCAAAAAAAAAAAAAAAAGAAAAAGAAAAAATCAAGAGGCTGGGGATATAGCTCAGTGGCATAAGCACCTGCCTGGCAAGCATGAGGTCATGAGTTCAATCCCCGGTACCAAAAAAAAGACTACTAAGGGGCTATAGCTCAATGGCATAAGCCTCTGCCTGGCAAGTGTAAGGTCTTAAGTTCGATATCCATCACAAAAAAAAAAAAAATCAAGGGCCAGAGATATAGCTCAGTAGCACAGCATGAGCCTAGCAATTGTGAGATCCTGAGTTCAATTCTCAGTACAAAAAAAACCCCAAAAAAGTCAAAGCCAGGTATACATGCCTATAATCCCAGCAGTGAGGAGGATGAGGAAGAAGGATCACCACAAGTTTGAGGGCAGCCTGGGCTATGTAAGTGAGTTCAAGGCCAGCCTACACTACATAGTGAGACCCTGTCTCAAACACTCCCCCCTCAAAAGGCACATATTTGAGTCAGAACAATAGGAAGGCTACCTTGAAGACATGGGAGAAACAGCAGACCTCACCCACTGGCCTGCGGAAGTGAAAGACTTTGCTTTAAAAAGAGAATCCCAGGACACCCTTCTTGAGAAGGACTGTCTAGGGAATTGCTTCCCCAAGATTTGGTTCCGTCTGCTCAGCCCCCTAGGCACTCAGCTTCCTCTGCATGTATGAGGCAAAAGGACCTGGTTACTGTTGGTGTGGCAGCACATCTTGGTTTCATCCACATGGTGCTGGTTTTATGAGCATGCAGACTATAAGAGTTACAGCGTTATGGAAGTTTCTACCGAAATTTCAGAAAAAGGCATGAGATAGCAGGCAGTGTACTCCTGAGAGGGCTGTATATGATACTGTAAAAAAGAAGCCAAAAATACAGTGGAGATATGAGGACATTGGAAAAGTGAGAACCTGGAATGTCTGAGGAAAGCTACAAAGATTGAGTAAAGCCAGCCTAAGAGAAGCCATAAGGGCTATACTCAGCAGCAATGCTATAGGAACTGTAGGGCTTGGGCTACCTAGGCATTTTAAGAGGGTTTTTTGTTTTTGCTTTTTTTCTTTCTCATAGGGTCTCACTACGTACAGTACTTTAGGCTGGCTTGAACTCTGTGTAGCCCAGACTAGCTTTGAACTCATGGTGATCCTCCTGAGTGCTGGGAATACAGGTGTGTACCACCATGCCCAGCTGCCTTTGAGAGTATATATCACCACATTTTGTACCAGGTGCTGGACATGGAGCTACAGGATTTAATTGTACTGAGTTTGACCTTGCTATGGTCCCATTCCTTTCTATTTCCCTTTTTCTCCATTTTGGAATGGGAATGTTTATCCTGGGCCATTGTGTGTAAGCAGGGTTTAATTTCTTTTTTATTTTACAGGGGTTCACAGCTAACAGTTTGCCTTTAGTCTCAAAGGAGACTTTGGACTTGGACTTTCCAGCAGTGCTGAAGCTGTTAAAGACTTTGACAACTGTTAGAGATGGACTAAATGCAGTTTGCATAACGAGATGGGCATGAGCCTTTTTGGGGCCAGGATGGAGTGTTTTTGATTTATGTTTAGATGTCCCCCAAGAACCTCATGGAAGGTGACTAGATTACGGGAATGGGGTAGCTGGCTTGCGGTTACACGGTAGGGCATGGTCAGAAGAAGTGGGTCACTGGAGGCATGGCTGGGAAGGGTGTATTTCCTGTCCCAGCACTTCCCTTCATATGCTGTACTTCCCCGCTGCCACTGCCATGAGTAACTTCTGCCATGCCACCTTGGAACCAGCTGACTATGGATTGAAACCTCTACAAACTGTGAGCCAAAATCTGTCCTCTTTTAAGTTGTGGTTGTCAGGGATTGTGTCTCAGTGATGAAAAAGTAAGACACTAACAAATTTATCCTGTGCAGGGCATAATCAAAAAAGTAGAAGTAATACCTTGAGCACCTTAAGATGTCACAACAAACTGATGTTAAATCACTTCTCCCTTAATAAACAGGAAAATATTTTTTCCAATTTAATAAATTATCATAAGTATAAAACTGGAAGCTCAGACATGAGAGGATTTGGTCACAGAGATAATTATGCTAGAGGGTAAACCAAATCTTGTTTAGTTTTGTTTTTGCATTACTAGGAATTGAACACAGGGCCTTGCTTCCCCCTAGTACTGGGCATTGAACACAGCCCTTTGCACTGAGCTACATCTTTAGTCCATTTACTTTTTTCAGAATCTCACTAAGTCATTAAATTGCCCAGACTGGGCTAGAACTTGTGATTCGCCTGTCTCAGCCTACCAGTATGTGGGTTACTGGCATGTGCCATCTCTGTGTTTTCACTTTGTAGTGATATTTTCCTGAGAACCTATGATTTTTTTTTTTTTTTTTTAGACAGGGTTTCACTATGCAGTTCAGGCTTGAATTCACTACGTAGCCCAGGCTGGCCTCAAACTCACCGTGATCCTCCTACCTCAGTCTCCCAAGTGCTGGGATTACAGGCATGTACCACCATGCCTGGCTAGAACCCATGTTTGACTGAATGACAGTACTTACCAGTGAAGATTATTGAACTGATGAGGCAGTGTTCTATGAATAGGCTGTCTCTACAGCAGTGGTTTTTACAGGGAAAATTTTGCCCCTAGAAAGAATCATACCATCTTTGTGTAATTCTAATGTTTTTCTTGTTTGTAAATAGCCATGATTAAAAAAAAGAGGGATTAATGGAAAGAGGGTAAATGGACATGATAAAGTAAATAGAAAAAGTGTTAATTGTAAAAGCTAAAAAAAATGGCTAGTGTTGAGTACACGGAAGAGTCACTTTTTTTTCTTGTTTTTATGAAGGCTTGATATTAGGAGACATTTTTGTGTTTCGTTTTTTACAACTGGCAGTGGGGGGTGTGCTAATGGCACCTGATGGGTGAAGTCCAAGGATGCTGCTAAGTATTCTAGTAGCATCTTACAGTGCAAGAACAAGCCCCTCAACAAAGAATGATCCAGCCTTAAATGTCAGTAGTGTCAAAGTGAAGGAACTTACCAGTAGATCTTATCTCTCAAAGCTTTATTCACTAGCAGATACTACTGTTGGAGATTATTTCATAGCACTAATGAAAAAGTGAGCATTTAAAATTTTTTAAAATTAAATTTATTCATTTTTGTGGTGCTAGGGATTAAACCCAAGGCCTTACATACTAGGCAACCCTATGCCACTGAATTTATTTTATTGTATTGTTTTATTTTATTTTATTTTATTTATTTATTTTATTTTATTTATTTATTTTTTTTTTGGTACTGGGGATCGAACTCACAACCTTGCACTTGCCAGGCATATTTTATTTTATTTTATTTATTTTATTTTATTTTATTTTATTTTACTTTATTTTACTTTATTCTATTTTATTCTATTTTATTCTATTCTATTCTATTTTATTTTATTTTGAAACAGAATTTCACTGTATTTCCCATGTTGGCTTTGAACTTGCAATCCTCCTGTCTCAGCCTCCCAAATAACTGAGATTAAAGGCATGTGTCACTGTGCCTGGCAGGGTAGGCTTTTTTTTTTGTCTTTTTGAGACAGGGTCTCACCATGCAGTTCAGGCAGGCCTTGGGCTCACTTTGTAGCCCAGGCTGGTCTTGAACTTGCAAATGATTCTCCTGCCTCAACCTCCCAAGTGCTGGGATTACAGGAGTGCACCACCATGCCTGGTTTGGGTAGGCATTTTTAAACCATTCTGTTAGTCAGTCTCTCTCTCTCCTCTCTCTCTTCTCTCTTTTCTTTTTTTCTTTTCTTGGTACTGGGAATTGAACCCAGAGCCACAGCCTGCTGTGCAGGTATTGCACCACTGATCTCCATCCTCAGCCCTAGATGATTCTTATTTATATTTTCTAGTGTTTAAATCGGTTGACTGGAACAGGAATATAGCTCAGCAGCACAGTGTCTGCTTAGCAAGCACAAAGTTGTGAGTTCGATTCCTGGTACCAAATAACAAGCAAAAAATAAATTGGTTGACTACTAAAGATATGGAGGGAAGCTATTTTATCAAGAGCCTGCTTTGGAATGGTGAAGGAACAATGTTAACAGCCTATTTAAAAATTGCAAGCAGGTTGCCTTTTTAAGAAAGCATTAAAAATGTTGACCTTTTGTTAAAAATATGCATGCTGAACCGATACCTACAACTCACTTTGCATGGTTCATAGGTAGCACTGAAAAAAAAATAGAAAAGTAAAAAAGGAGGGGTTGAAGCAGAGAGAATAGACGTGATAAAGTAAATATGATAAAATGTTAATTATAAAATGTAGTAGGTGAATACATGGAGAGTTCACTTCACAGTTCTTTCTGTTTTTCTATATGCTTGGGAGTTTTCATAATCAATTATACATTTTTTGTTTGGTTAGTTTGGTTTTTTGAGATAGCGTCTCGCTAGGTAATTCAGGCTAGACTGGGACTCAAATTCTCAGTGATCCTCCTGCCTCAGCTGGGATTATGATGTGACCACCACATCTGGCTCATAATAAATATTGAGAGGGAAAAAATCTTAAGTAGAAATTTGCACTCTTAGATTCTATGAATTAGTGGAAACTACATTACTGATTTTTCTAGGTGACCACAGGCCAGTTACTTTTTTTCTTCGTCTTTGTTCTCTTCTCCATCTCCTCTTCCATCTCCATGTCCTTCTCTTTTTTTTTTTTTTTTTTTTTTTGAGGTTATAGGCTTGAACCCAGAGTCTCATACGCGGTAGGCAAGTACTCCACTGAGCTGTACCTCCAGCCCTTTAACTTATTTATCTTCAGAACAGTTACTGGCTTAAATGAGGTCCTCATACTGTGAAATTTAAATAATGGGAAAGTACGTTAAGAAATACTCTAAAAATGTAACGCACTACTATTAGGAAAAGTGGGTATTAATCAGTTATATACTGTGCTACTAGGTGTTCTTGTGAATCCTGTTTATAGCAACATTAGCACCGTTTTATCTTGTAGTTGGAAATACAAAACAGTTAACTACTTTCATAAAAACTTCAGTCAAATACTTCTTAATTATGAAAGAATTAGATTTACACTCCATTATTATTATTATTACTGCTGCTGCTGCTGCTGCTGCTGCTGCCGCCGCCGAGGATTGAGCCCAGAGCTTCATACATGCTGTACATATTCTACTGCTGAGCTATAGCCTAAAACCCCTATTCTATCTGATTTCTGAGAGGAATCCCACCTTTATGTAATTTTATTTTCTTATTGTTTTTCTTGTAGATGGCCAAGATCTCCACTTAAGGTGGTAGAAATCTTTTAAGTGTGGAACACTGAACAGGAGCTTTGCCATTGGCTGGTCAAGAAGGAGGAGGAAGAATGTCTGCATTGTTACACCATAGAGTTTAGACTTCAGAAGACTTGGGTTAGGCAATATCATTTACTCTGCAAATGATCATGCCTTTACCTGTCCTCTGTGATCATCACAAACTAATGACATACACTTTAGGTTTTGTGAATTCAGATTACACTGTTTTCCAGATGCTCTGGCAGCTGGTACAGGTAAGATTGGGTTGAGTTTTGGGGACAGTGGTAGAAGGGAAAGAACCTATCTTTCCTGTTGTCTAGTACTTGATGTTTTACACAAACATCTGTTCACATAAAAATTAGATTAACTAGCCAGGCACTGTAGCATAAACCTGTAGTCCTAGCTGTTTGGGAGACTGAATCAGGAGGATCACAGATTTGAACCCAACCTGGGTAATGTAACAAGACCTTGTTTCAAAGTTAAAAAAGATTTAACTCAGCAGCATAAGCGCCAGCCTTGCAAGCACACAGTTGTGAGTTCGATCCCTGGTACCAAAAAAAAGTTAAAAAGGACTGGGATGTAGCTTTATCAAAGGCTCATAGTAAAAAAAAAAAAAAATAGGTTAACTAACTTCAGTTGTTGTATAGAACAAATCTAATGTAGAAAAATACTTTGGATGAGACGCCCAAGTATGAATCAATTGCAAAGCAAAATAAAAGCTAGATAATGGGAATTAGGGGAAATAGTTGTTCTTTAAATTTTTAATTTTTATTTTGCAAATGAGAAGAGGACCAAAAGATGAAGGAAGGGGAAGGAAAGGTGGAGAAGGAAACTAAAAAGAATTAAGATAGGTTTATGTATGAGCTCTCCACAATGAATATAACCATTATGTACTGTAAACATGTAAATTAGATTTTATTGGTGCATTTTAGATATTCATAATGATCACATTCATCAAAGAGAATTTGTACCTGTACATAATATAACTTGTTTTATTTTTTCCCTATTTCCCTACCCTCCTCCTATCCCTCTTCCTCTCCCCATTTACAAAAGCTTTGTTTTTATGTTTTCCTTCTTTTCTCTTTTTGTTGTTTACTTTTCTTTCCTTTCCTCCTCCCCTCTCTCTTGTTCCCCTCCCCATTTGAACATTTTCTTCCTATTTCAGAATACATTTTGAACTGGGTGTGGTGGCACACTCTTGTAATCCTAGCACTTAGGAGGCTGAGCCAGCTAATAAAATTTTTTTTAAAAATGAGAAATACTAAGTCACCTTTGGTAGCACATGCCCGTAATCCCAGCTCTTCAGTGGCTGAGGTAGGAGAATCATTGCAAGTTCAACATCAGCCTGGGCTACAGTGTGAGTTCAAGGCCAGCCTGAACTGCATAGCAAGACCAAAAATAAAAGGGGGAGGGGGAATACTGCTGGAAGTGGTGGCAGATGCCTAAAGGCTGAGATAGGAGGATTACTGTCTGGGCTACATAGTGAGTTCAAAAGTAGCCTGAACACCGAGGATAAAGCTCAGCAGTACAATCAGGACTTAAAAAAAAAAAAACTAGCCTGAACTATGTAGTGGGGAGGGAAGAATACTTTGGTTGCTATAGTAAGATTAAAAAAAAATACATGCAGATATGAAAAGCAAAGTTTCCTTCACTTTTATTTTTAAAAAAATTGTGGGGCCAGGGCTTTAACTTAGCAATGTAAGCACCTGCCCTGGCAAGCACAAGGTCATGAGTTTGATCCCCGGTACCAAAAAAAAAAAAAAAAGAAAAAGAAAAAGAAATTGTGGCTGGATATAGCTCGGTAGCATAAGTACCTGCCTGACAAGTGCAAGGTCCTGAGTTTGATTCCTGATACCAAAAATAAAAATAAAAAATTTATGTTGCTTAGTGGTATGATTTGAAGGTTTTGGATAGCTTCTTCACATTTTACTTTCTGTATTAAATATCATAAATGACTTCTAACTTTTTGTGTGTGTGAGTGTATACTCATGCTGCTGGGCTTGTCTTTCCAGGGCCTGTGAAAAATGGAACCAAACTCTCTGCGGACTAAAGTCCCAGCTTTCTTATCTGATTTGGGGAAGGCCACTTTGAGGGGAATCAGAAAATGTCCCCGATGTGGTACATACAATGGAACCCGGGGGCTGAGCTGTAAGAACAAGACTTGTGGGACCATTTTCCGCTATGGTGCAAGAAAGCAGCCTAGTATTGAAGCTGTCAAGATCATCACAGGCTCCGACCTGCAGGTCTACTCAGTTCGGCAGAGAGACCGCGGCCCTGATTACCGATGCTTTGTGGAGCTAGGTGTTTCAGAGACAACAATCCAGACCGTGGATGGGACAATCATCACTCAGCTGAGCTCTGGACGTTGTTATGTTCCTTCCTGCTTGAAAGCTGCCACCCAAGGTGTTGTGGAAAACCAGTGCCAGCATATCAAGCTGGCAGTGAACTGCCAGGCAGAGGCCACCCCTCTGACCCTGAAGAGTTCAGTCCTGAACGCCATGCAGGCCTCCCCAGAAACCAAACAGACCATCTGGCAACTGGCCACTGAACCCACAGGTCCTCTGGTACAGAGGATCACCAAAAACATTCTGGTGGTGAAATGCAAGACAAGCCAGAAGCATAGTTTGGGGTATTTGCATACTTCCTTTGTGCAGAAAATCAGCACCAAAAGCTTGCCTGAGCGTCGCTTCTTCTGCTCCTGCCAGACGCTGAAATCGTACAAGTCGAGTGCCTGTAAGGATGATGCAGCCCAGAGATGCATTCATTTCTTTGCTTGCATCTGTGCCTTTGCCAGTGATGAGACTTTGGCTCAGGAATTCTCAGACTTCCTAAATTTTGATTCCAGCGGTAGGTGGTATGATTAACACACTCACTTTGTTTTTCTAAAATGGCAGTGAAAGAGTACCTCTGCTTTTGGAGATGGACCTAGCAACCTTCAGAAACAGTTGTTAGATGATTCAGGTGAAAAGCCGTTTCTCCTTGTAACCCCAATCAGCACACTTGCGTTAAGGCTGATTGGTTGCTTTGTGGTTGGATTGTTGAAATTAATGATCAAAAGACTTGGGCATTTTTTATTGAGATCATGAATCTAGCAAAGTTAGCTTTACTTCAATTTTGTTGTTGTTCCACAGACAACCTATATGAACAAAAACTAAGAACAACAACAAGAAAAATCCCTCTGATTTTGGCTTATTTTTTTTTAATCTCTGAAGATGAGGAAAACTTAGTACCTTGCTCAAAAGACCTTAAAGGTTTAAGTCTTTTGTTGTCATTGAAATATTTTTGTCTTATACGTACTTTTTTTTTTTGTAGTACTAGGAACTGAACCCAAAACCTTCTCACTAAGCTATAATCTCAGCCTTTTGATCTGTTTGTTTTTTATTTTGTGATAGGCTTTTGCTAAGTTGCCCAGGTTGAGCTCAAATTTTCTATCCCCCTGCCTCAGCCTCCAAAGTACTAGAATTTCAGGCCTGTACCAGCACACCCAGAACACTAAACACTTAATTTTTGTTCTTACACATTTTATGTTTTACAGAGAAACTTTTCCTTTCTTTTCTTTCTTTTTTTTTTTTTTTGGCAGAGATAGGAATTGAACCCTAGGCCTTGCACATGTTAGGTAAGTGTTCCACCACTGAGCCCAACCCTTTTTCCATTTCCTAATGATCTTTATTTTAACTGGCAGCAGCTCTGAACTTTGTAGTCTGTAGATCCCTCTATCAAGTTAATGGTCTTATGAACAGAAGCACATTTTGGGGGACTCCTTCGGTGAACTTGTTTTAAAGCAGACAATCTCTCCATCTTTCATTCTAGAGATTTAGAATTTTATGAATGAATTTTTCTCTAGATGGGGCCTATACGTTTGGATACTGTTACTAATTTACAAATCTTTTATTTTTTAGGTCTTAAAGAGATTATTGTACCCCAATTAGGTTGTCAGTCAGATTCAACTGTATCAGCTTCTGAGTCTACTGCCTCTAAGCCAAAAAAGAGGAAAAAGGATGAAGTCTCTGGTAAGATCTGTTTTGTTTGTTTCTTTGTTAGGTCATTTGTCTTTGGAGATTGTTTAATGTTTTTCTCTGAATCTCAGAAATTATAAAAAAATAATTTGTGTTCTTATGGGTTTTATTTTTATTTTATGCTGTGCTGGGGGATTGAGCCTGGGGCTTCACACATGCTAGCCAAGTATCTACCACTGAACTACATCCCTAACTCTTCTTACAATTTTTTCCTGAAAATATTTTACCTCCATGCTGATTCTTTGTGAAGTTAATAGGTAGTTCTGTTGTAAAATATGATGTATCCAAATTCCATTTTTCTTGTGTATATGTTTGTTCATCCATTCAGACTAATTGTATACCTTAACCTGCCTTAGGATGGAATGATGAAGTTTTCTTTCATTAAAAACTTAAAAAGCCAAAAAAATAAAAAAAAAACAACTTGTGGGTTGGAAGTATAGTTCAGTGATAGAGCACATGCCTAGCATGCTTGGGACCCTGGGTTCAATCACCAGCACCAAGTAACTTATGACAATAGTTATATTTTCCACCCTAATTTAGGAATACAGATTGTTGTTTAGGTGTTTGTGTATTTATGTATAGATATAAATAGATAGGTGTTCCTCAATTTATGATATTTACATCCTGCTAAACCTATCGTAAACTGGAAATATCATGAATTGAAAATTCATGTAATACACCTAACCTATCAAACATCAGAGCTTAACAACACAGAAGATCATTTGTTTCTCCTTGTCTTCCCGTGACTGACTGGGATCTGTGGCTCACTGATGCTACTTAGCATTGTGGAATTAGTATCATACCAAATATTACTACCTCAGGAAAAGATTGAAATCCAACATTTGAACTGTACTTTCTACAGATAGTATGACTTTTGCATTATTGTCCAGTCAAAAAAATTTTAAGTAAGACCATTACAGATCAGGGACTGCCTACACCACACATTAAATTTAAATACTTAGTGCTGGGTATACGCACACCTAGAATTCCAGCACTAGGGGGCTGAAGCAACAGGAAATACAAAATTAAAATAACTTGCTACCAGGTTAGCAAAGAGTTTTTAAATGATGAGACCATAGCCAAAGGTGAAATCCTGGCTCTTGGTCATAGCTAGTCTTGTATAAATTGCTATAACCATTTTCAAAAATAGCTTATGGCCAGGCATGGTGGCACACACCTATGATCTCACCACTTTGAAAGCCAAGGCAGGAGAATCACAGGGAGTTCAAGGCCAGGCTGAACTGCATAGTGAGACCCTGTCTCAAAAAACAAAACAGAGGGAGGAGGTAAAGATGGCGGACCGATAAGCAGCAGGATACAGAACCTTCCTGAGAGAGACAACTCAGATACCAGAATAAAACGTCCTGGAGAAGTCCAGACAGGGGGAGATGGATCCTCTTGACCTAGGAAGAAACTAAAGGGAAAAGAGCTGGTCAAACATGCAGTCGCGGGGCTACCATTGGAGAAACTAAGATTAGTGATCACGCTTGAGCTGCCTGAATTTGTGCCGCCGCGACTGGCCAGAGCAGCCTGAACTTGCGCCGCTGCAACTTGCCAGAGCCACCCAAAATCACGCCACAGCCTCACTGAAGTCGGTGGTTGACGAGCCCAACGGAGAAAGGAGCCAGCGAGGGACCTGCATTAACCCGTGGTGGTGCTGGGAATAAGACTCTCCCACAGGAAAGGGGTGACCAACTGGATGACATGTTGGAGTCAGGCAGGATGGGCCTGAACTGGGAACAGCAGTGACTTCAGTTGGTTGCTCCCTTCCCAGAGCAGTTTGGTGGGATCTGCTTGGCCTGGGTCACACTCCTGGCTGGGACCCATTAAGTCGTCCCAAACCGATTCCCTACGCGCAGTACACACTAAAATGATGAAGGCCCCCCAAAGGTTGACTGGCCCGGAGGGGAGGGCCCAGCATACTCTGCCCCTGCTTGCACTTCAGTGACCAACAGCAAACTGGAGAGGGCAGAAATCCCTAGCCAGCGTGCTTCAGAAGAACTATAACCAATAAGGAAAGGGGCTGGGACCTCCACCATACACCTGTATGGAAGAAACCAAAAACATGCCAAGAGAAAGAAATAAGAAAAAGCCCCCAGCCCCCAGCCCCCAACCCTGAGAATATTGATCCAGGAGAGGTAAATACAAAAGAGATTGAGGGCAGCAAACATGCAATGTCAGACACAGCATCAATGGACATAAAGAGATATCTTCAAGACCTCGTAGACGAGCTCAAAACTGAAATATTAATTCAAGTAAAACAAGACATAAGTAGATTAATAAAAGAAATGCTAAGCACCTTTCAAGAACACACAGACAGAAGAATGGAGGAACACAAAAAAAGGAGAGAAATGATCGATGAAAGAATATAAAGAAAATCTAGAATACATGAAGCAGATTGAAAGAGATTACCAGGAAATTAAAAACTCCAATGAAAGCTGGCAAAACTGCTTGAAGGAAAATAAGGATATAGTATCAAAACTTGAAGACAGGTTTGCAATGTGTGATCATGAAAGGAAAGATCTCTTTTTTTTTTATTTTAAGAGGGAGTAAATTTAAACACAACAAAACAGAACAGGACATAAGAAAGCATAAATTTCAAAGCTAGACAATCAGAGATCTTCACTATCTGTCATATTGTCTCTTGTTTTCTTCCAAATGGTTGTCCTTATCTTTGCATATGGGGAGCTCATACTAAATAACATAGCCAATCTTTTCACAAGATGTGTAGTTCACTGGCTTCCACTTGCTAAGCAGGGGGAAGGAGGAGGGGGAACACGGGATGGGGGACAGGATGACATGAGATGTCTGATTCTCAGCCCACATGCAGGCAGGATCACAGCCGCCCCCCAGAGAGGGGTGGAGCTCCTTGTTCTCCTGGCACTCCGAGTCAGCCGTACTGTGCAGGTCCCAATGCGCCAGGGTCTCTCTCCCTCGGGCCGCTGAAAGTCCTCCACACTCTCAGGCGCCCCCCCCAGAGAGAGGAGGAGTTCCTTGTTCTCCCGGCACCCCGAGTCAACTGCATTGTGCAGGTCCCAACGCGCCAGGGTCTCTCTCCTTCGGGCTGCCAAAAGTCAGCCACACTCACAGCCACCCCCCAGAGAGGGGAGGATCTCCTTGTTCTCCCGACACCCCGAGTCAACTGCATGGTGCAGGTCCCGATGCACCAGGGTCTCTCCCCACAGGGTCCCTAAAGTCCACCATACTTACCTGCTATTTCTTTCTGATGAATTGACCGTTCCATTTCCTGTTCTGAAATGGCCAACAGACCACAGACAAAAAAGAATTCTCCTTAGGCTCCTGTTTGAAACCAGCAGCTATAGCAATCTGCTGGCCTTGCTTCAGGGCCACAGGAAAGATCTCTTAAAAATAACAAGAAAACAGGCAATAATAATACAAAGGCTAGAAGACAACAAGAGGATCTATAACCTAAGAATAAAAAATGTGAGTGAAGAAGCAGGAGTAAAAACAAAGGAATTACAAAGGCCATTCACAGAAATAATTAAGGAAAACTTCCCAAGCATAGGAAGAGGAAATGATATTCAGATGTATGAGGCATACAGAACTCCAGCCACCTACAACCAAAACAGAGCTACACCCAGACATACAATAATCAAGATCCCAGAAATTCAGTATAAGAACAGAATATTAAAAGCCATCAGAAAAAAGAAACATCACCTATAAAGGAAAACCCATCAAAATCACAGCAGACTTCTCGACACAGACCATCAAATCAAGAAGAGCTTGGAGTGAAGTATTCCAAGTCCTAAAAGAAAATAACTTCCAGCCCAGATTGATGTGCCCTGCAAAACTGTCTCTAGAAATTAATGGAGAAACAAGATGCTTCCATGACAAAGAGAAACTGGGGGAATTTGTGACCACCAACCCAACCACACAGAGAATACTGAAGGACATTCTAGAGACAGAGAAAAAGAATATGAGGATTTCAGGAACAGTGGCAGAGAGGCCTCAGTGAATGGGGCAGACAGTGGAATGAAGGAGAAAAGTATACAACCAATGGCAGAAAAACAGAATAGCAGAAATGAGGCAATGCAGGTTGGGCTATAATCTCTAACATAGATGGCCTTGATACACTAAAAAAAAAAAAAAGAAGAAGAAGAAGAAGAAGAAGAAAAAAAGAAACACAGGCAGAGTAGATCAGGAGGTAGGGTCCACTGAGATGCTCTGTATAGGAAATATAATTAACCTGAAAAAGGGTTTATGGGCCAAAAATCAAATATGAGAAAACAATGCTCTATGTGACAGGGAACCAGAGAGAAATAAGGGCAACACGACCAGTACCTGCAGATAGGTTGGAAAGACAGAATACTTATGTGCAGTAGAGAACTACTCAGCTATAATGAAGGAAAGCCTTGAGGCTTTTACAGGTAAAGGAATACAACTTGAGATCAAGTCCAGGAGTGAGCAGGTTCGGAGCCACTTAGGTAAATAGCAGGTTGTCCCCCATCCCCCAGTCTAAAAACTGAGGGGTTTGGTGGGACCCAAAATGCGCAGCACCCTGTGGGAGTGAAACAGGAGGAATAGTCTAAAAAAAGGCAGAGGATATTGTTAATAGTGTACCAGGATTCAAAACCCACATTACTCACACTGCTCTGTTTAGATGGATTATATTCTGTTCCAGTTTGTCTACTTGTACTAGATTTGAGGGCACAGACAGCTATCCTGAAAATAGCAGGATGTGGTACAATAATCATCCTTAATTTCCTATTAGCTTAATCTGGAGCCCTGTATAACTTACACTGTTTTATCATGACTGATCTTAATTGAATCTGGTTTGTTAAATTGCTGTTTTGTATTGACATATTTTATTCAAATTTGTTATGATGTATCAAGTTTGAGAGTATAGGCAACTACACTGAAGATGACAAGATTCACTAGGTTACACACTCTGGTTTGATTATTACCTGCTTTTGAAGTTTTATACTGTCTACAATGTCTTGTTTTTATTAATAATGTTATGTACTGCTATATTCAATTATACTGTGCCTGATGATATGGACAATTCTATTGAAGATAACAAGAAACAACACAGTAACCATTGTAGATCACCTTGTACTGTGGTTTTATATGACTTTTTCGTTTCATGTTTTTATAGGAATTTATTTTGTTTTGTCTTGCTATGTTTTGTTTTTCCCTCTAATACAGAAAGGATAGATATACATGTAGAGACTCATGCATGCGTAGAACCTATAAACAGTTTATGAGAACTGATTATATAACACATGATGAAATGAACAACTACTTTGAAGAAAAAGAGACACTAAGGTACCCAGTGCTGATTCCATAGCGTCATGAAGTGAAATCCAGCAATACTATTATTCTTTGTTCAGAGTGATTTTAGCCTGTTTTGTTTAAGTTCAACATACATGAAGGTATGGACAGCTATTTTGAAGAGAATGAGAGACACTATGACAGCCATTGTTGACTTCCCCATTGTCTGGTCTTGAAGAGCTAAAACACCTTCCTCATGCTGTTCAGATCAGTTCTATACTATGTTGTTTCATGTGAATTCTCTGTATGTGAAGATATGGACAACTATTTGGAAGAAAACAAGAAACAATATGATAGATAGTGAAGATCTCCAATTGTCTTGCTTTGAAATTTATGTCTCTCACATTGCTTTCTTGTGTTCTGTTTTGTTCTGTTTTGTTGTGTTTAATTTTACCCTCTCTAAAATAAAATTTAAAAAAATTAAAAACAAAAAACAAAACAAAACAAAACAGCTTGTGGTATCTGTTAAGAACGTTAAAATGGTCAGGTGTTGTGGTATACACTTGTTACGTTAGACTTGGGAGACTGAGACAGAAGGATCATGAGTCTGAAGCCATCCTGAGCTACGTAGCACAACTATAAAAAAAACAGAAAACAAAACAAAAAACCTTAAAATGATGTTCCAACAGGGAATATTGCTGGATATAGATCAGATGGACTCATGTATTAAAATTTTGGTGCCAGGAAGTTGGAAAAAGATGGAGAAACAAAACATGGTTATTTTATTGTTGTAGAGAAACAGCTCTAGCAGCAACAGAGCACAAATTATTAAATGTTCAGGAAAACTTGAAATTCTTAGGGGGGAAACATGTTTCTACCTTTTAATTGATTTTGTAATTCTTTTTTTTTTACAAGTCAAGTTGTACTTTATTATTATTATTATTATTATTATTATTATTATTATTTTGTCTTTTTGAGACAGGGTCTCGCTATGCAGTTCAGGCTGGCCTTGAGCTTACTGTGTAGCACAGGCTTTTCTCAAATTTGCAACAATCCTCCTGCCTCAGCTTCCAGAGTGCTAGGATTACAGGTGTGTGCCACCACACCTGGCTATTATCATTATTTTTAACCTTTTTTATTTTATTTTAAAGAGGAAAAAAATAAAATTTCAAAACAACAGTAAGGGGATAATAATGTATATTCATTGCATATTGTTATCTTCAAATCAGTTACTCAGAGAACAAGATAGCTGCATTTAATCATCTGCATAATATTATAATTCCATTTCTTTCTTTTTCTTTCTCTCTGGGCGTTTGTTTGTTTGTTTGGTTGGTTGGGGTTTTTTGTGGTTTTTTTTGGTACCAGGGATTGAACTCACAACCTCACATTTGCCAACCAGGCACTTATGCTGCTGAGCTAAACCCCCACCCCTGTAATTCCATTTCTAAATATTTTTAAGGAAATAATCCTTGGCATAGAAAAACATTTTTTTCCAGAGATGTTATCTTATAGATTATATGCAATACTGTGTTAAAAATATTATAAATGGGATACAATGAGTATAGTTAAATGAACCATCATAAAGCTGCTTTGCCATAGAATAATAGGCAGCTGTTAAAGCTTACAGTAAAGACAGAAGCATGATAGCACATGTGTGTTATCCTGGCATTTCAGAGACTAAGACAAGAAGATCAGAAGTTCGAGGCCAGCCTGGACTAATAGTGAGACCCTATCTCTTAAAAAAAAAAAAAAAGGAATTTGAGAAATGTTTAGGCCATTCAAGTAGATAGATAAAATTTAGAATGCTCAGCTGGCTGAACATGGTGAGTCATGTCTATAACACTAGCACTTGGGAAGCCAGCTAGAGGATTGCTGTGAGTTTGAGGCATCCTGGGCTATATAGTGAGTTCAAGGCTAGCCTGAACTACATAGTAAGACCCTGTCTCGAAAAAACCAAAAACCAAGCTGGGTGGTAGCACATGTTTATAATCCCAGGACTCTGGAGGCTGAGGCACAAGGATTGCTGCACATTCAAGCCAACCTGGGTTATATGAGGAGCTCAAAACCAGCCAGAACTACATAGTGAGACTCTTGTCTGAAAACATGCACACATCCATACACATACACAAAAAACAAAGCGCTCTAAAATGCTCACTCAGTTAAATTTGAATCTGATAAAATAACTAATAGTTTCTTAGTATAACTATCTCCCATACAATATTTGAAACATACTTAATACACTAAAAAAACTTAACATTGGGCCAGAGATTTAGCTTAGTGGCACAAACGCTTGCCTGGCAAGTGCAATGTTGTTATTTTGATCCCTTGTACCAGCAAAAAAAAAAAAAAAAGAAAAAAGAAGTAAGTTTATCTGAAATTCAAAAGAATTTTTTTTCCTAATCTTGGCAACCTTGGCATACTTAAAATCATGAAAACGGAAAAGCAAACTATTTACAGAGAAGAAAAAGGAAGACAATTCATCAAAATTGGATGGTCGATAAATTCCTTTCCTCATTTCACTTCTATTTCCCACCCCCCACAATTTCCAGTAAAGAGCATAAAATGTTTAAATTTTATGTATAAAAGCTAATGCTGATTCCTTCTAGAAACCGTGACGCTAACCTAGAAATTAGCAAAGACTGGCTTTATGTTTCAAATTTTTTAGAAATGAGTATCAAACTAGTTTATTTTCTGCAGACATGTTTTTAAACACCATCATGATTTGTGTGTGATTTAGGTGCGCAGATGAATAGTTCACTAATGCCTCAAGATGCAGTGAGCAGTAATCTAAGGAAGAGTGGCCTGAAAAAGCCCGTGGTTGCTTCTTCATTAAAAAGGCAGTGTAAGTTTCCCTCCACTAGAATAGGCTACAGTGATGGTAAGTTATCCTTAAATCAGAAGCAAAACAAAGAACTGCTGCATGTTGTCTCAAGCAGCATATGGGTTTATATGAACTGAGGACTTTCTTATTCCACCAGTTTCAAAATCATGCTCAAAAATAAGTTATGTGGCTGGATGTGGTGGTGCTCATGTATAATCCTAGCACTCAGGAGGCTGAGTCAGGAGGATTGCTGAGATTTTGAGGCCAGCCTGTGCTATATAGCAAGTTTAAGGCCAGTCTGAATTACATAGTGAGACACTGTCTCAAAAAAAAAAAAAAAAGTTATGTGTAAAATCATAGAATCAGAGAACAAATTAGTGGTTGCTGGGAAATCTCACAACAGAATTGTTTTGTCTTGGCTGTGGTGGTCACCCAAGTCTACATGTGATAAAATTACATAGACCTGTGTGTACCCACGCCATACGTGAGTACATGTAAAACTAGGGAAATATGGGTAAAGTCACTGGATTGTGTCCAAATCATTTTCCTAATTGTGATATTGTACTATAATTTTACAGAATTTGACTACTGGGGGAATCTGGGAAAAAGGTACAAATGCAAGCTTTGTATTTCTTACAATTTTTTATGAATATACAATTAAAAAGTTTTGTAAAGTACATTTTAAAAGCCTTAAGAGATTAGTAAACACAAAAAACTAAATTAGGTCTTTTTTTTGTTTTTGCAATGCTGGGAATCAAACCTAGAGCCTTGTATGCCAGGCAAGTACTGTACTATTGAACTGTATCCTCTGCTCTAAATCTTTAAATCAAAAATTACTAACAGGGAGCTGCCTGTCACGCACAAGGCCCTATAATAGATTCTCACCAGTACAAAAACAAAAACTACTAACATATTTTGACAGTGGGAGGCTTGTAAGATGTGTTTTAAAAAATGTATACAATTATACAATGAAAAATACTTGTTGAGAAGCCAGGCAGTGGTACACATCTCTAATCCCAGATATTTAGGAGGCTGTGGCACAAAGACTAACTTTTGAGTTAATCTTAAACATTTTAGTCTCCAAGAGGTTTCATTTCTGTTTATTTATTGCCATACTGAGATTAAAGTCAGTGCCTTCATACTGAGCTCCATCACCACCCCTTATTTTTTATTTTGAGGCAATCTTTGTAAGTCACTAAATTACCCAGTCTGGTCAGCCCCCCAGGGTGTCATTTAATTTTCTAAATGGATTCCTACTTTTTTTTTAAAGTTTGTATTGCTACCAGGGATATAGCTTAGTGGTGCAGCACTTGCCTGGCAAGCGTGAGGTCCTGAGTTCAATTCCCAGTACAAAAAAAGTTTGTTTTGACAGGCATGGTGGTGCAAACCTGTAATCCTAGCACTTGGAAGGCTGAGGCAGGAGGATCACTATGAGTTTGAAGTTAGCCTAGGCTACAAAGTGAGTTCAAGACTTCAAGGCCATCCTGAACTACATAGTGAAACCCTGTCTTGAAAAAAAAAGTTGTATTGAATTACTACACTTTATTCCATAAATATATATAGTTGTTACATGTCAATTTTAAAAAAGTCTAAAATTTTTGATTCCCAATACCAAAAAAAGGTCTGAAAATAATTCACTTAGTTTATCTACTTTGTTTTTGTTTTTATTTTTTGTTTTGTTTTTGTTTTTTGAGACAGGATCTCACACATAGTTCAGACGGACCTTAATCTCACTGTGTAACCCAGGCTGACCTCTAACTGGTAGCAATTCTCCTGTCTTAGCCTCCCAAGTGCCGAGATTATAGGGATGTGCCACTACACCTGGCCTATCTACTTTCTTTGGATTTCAGCTTCATACTTTTCTTTATACTTTTTCAAACTTCAGTTATTTGGAAAGAAAAGAAAATTATTGAAGATTTTTTTTTTCCTTTCTAGCCTGTGGTCAGCTGTTAGATGAGGCACAAGTGACTTTATCCTTCCAAGACTGGCTGGCCAGCGTAACTGAGCGAATCCATCAAACCATGCACTATCAGTTTGATGGTAAGTGTTGATCATCCAACTAGGCCCTTGTTGAAAGTAGAAAAATTAATTATGCTGCAGTACTACTGTTTTGATTTTAAAAAAGTAAAAGGACTTCAATCCAGAGAACATTGGGTCACAAGGAACTAGAATGTAAAAATGAAAGGTGATAAAAAGGAATAATCATAATTATGTCTTTAATCATAAAGCATCAGCAAAATGAATTTAAAGGTAGAAGAGAGAAAAAAAGCAAATAGTAGAGGAGGATACATTGCCTTAACTTTATGTGTTTTAGTCAGGCATGGTGGTGCACACCTGTAATCCCAGCACTCAGGAGTCTGAGGCAGGAGGATTGTTGTAAGTTCGAGACCAGCCTGGGCTACAAAGTGAGCCCAAGGCCTGCCTGAACAGCATGGTGAAGACACTGTCTCAAAAAGACAAGAAACAAAACAAAACAAAACACCTTATGATTGATTCTATTCTGTGTTTGGTGAAGAGGCTTTAGAAGATTGCTACTTCAAATTTAAAACTGAAGTAATGAAGGGAAGAATCTTAGAGAAAATATAAACATGAGAGACTAAGATAGCTGTATAAATGAGAGACATACTAAGAAGCCTGGAGAATGCAATCTAGATTCAGAATGGTTTGTTGTAGCAAATAACAAGCTGCCATGGATGTATGTGCTCTGGAGCTTCCCTTGGACCTCAGTGATATCAAAGGAGGATCATCAGCCTAACCTTTGCCCATTGCCTTAAAAACATAGTGGCCCACAGTCATCAGAGGGCTGAGGCACAAAAATCACAGGTTCAAGCGCAGCCTGGGCAACTTAGTGAGTTAGCGAGATTGTGTCCCAAAATGAAAGAAGAAAGGGCTGGAGATCAAGCTCAGTGCAAAGGGCCTAAGTTCAATCTTTCAGTATTAACTAATTCATTAAAAAATAAAAACACCTCTGAAAGGCATGATGGTACATGCCTGTGATCCCCACACTGTGGGAGGTTGAGCCAGTAGGATCACAAGTTCAAGGCCAGCCTGGGTAGTTTAGCCAGCCGCTGTCTCAAAATTAAAAAGGGCTGGAGATACAGCTCTGTGATAGAGCTCTTGCCTAACATGTATGAGCCTGTCCCTGGGAATAATCATAATTATATCTTCAAGGCTGAAAAGTAAAGGCTGGGGATTTAGCTCAGTGGCAAAGTGCCTGCCCGGCAATCACAAGGTCCTGAGTTCGATCCCTGGTACCAGAAACAAACAAACAAAAAGACTGAAAAATAAAGCACCTCAATTGACTTTGTTAACCCAAGTTTCTGTAAGACGTTTAAGTATTTTGGCTTTGAAATGCCAAAGCTTTGAGCTTATATGCCAAGAAGGAGTATTAATGTTTACTGGATAAATTACTGTCCTAATGTTACAGTCCCTTTCTGGGCATAATGGCATATGCCTATAATCATAGCACTTGAGAGGCTGCAGGAGGGTCACTGCTAATTTGACACCACCATCAGCTACATAGCCAGCCTAAGCTACATAGCTAGACCCTGTTGCTAAAAAAGATTTAACCCCCCCCCACACAAAAAAAACCAAGCACTCACCCTCCAAAAAAAGTCATGTCCCTGAAGTAAAGGGGCCATATTAATAGATTACCTGAAAGAGGCACAGAGCAAGAGGCAAATCCAGAGGACTATTAGCACATGGTCAGTAGAGCGTGACACCATCCCCTGCCTGTCCTCCATGCCCCAAGGAGCTGAGAGGCCACACTGAATCTCTACTGGGCACTGCTGCTCTAGTGCAGAGAGCTTTGTTCCACTGATCAAAACTTCTACTTGGCCTCCATCTACTGTGGTTTCTTGAAAAAACAGAAGAAGCTAGAAGATCCCGAAGCTTAGAGAAGCTGCTAGTGAAGGGCCTGGGGGGAGGGCTGTAGGATCCTCTCTTTTATTCCTGCACCCTGACTACAAGGAAGGAAGACAAAGGTGCCTTCTGTCTACACTGCTGCTCTTTCCCACCCTCACCACGCGGATACATTAAAATGCATAGGTGAGCTGTGGCAGGCACTGGTGAATGCAAAGCAAGAATGATGACAGTGGCATTGGCATGGCCATTGACCTTCACTCTCCAGTGCCCAGCTGGTGCTGGGGTGGGTGGAGTGGCCATGCTGGGCATTGCCACACTGGTGGTTAAGCAGATGTATAGTCAGGCAGTCAGTGTCCTTATGAGCCCTACTTACCTGGACCATTCAGGAAAACGGAGATGAGAACAATCAGACTGGATAGGCTCCCCGTGACTGATGAGCAGGGACACAAAGAGAGGCCTGAGCCAGTCCCTGCAGATCCTTCTCACATATGTGTTGGCTTTGGACACAGATATATTCTGCCTGGCCTGGCCCAAGCCATTGGCCAGGAAGGGCCAGGGAGACTTGAGGAAGTCACAACTCTGCATGACCTTGCAGGAGGAACTTCTTACTATCGAAACTGGGCAGCCATTCCTACCAAAGAGCAGGCTCCAACCAAGCAAGCTGCCATGGATGTATGTGCTCTGGAGCTTCCCTTGGGCCAAGCTGCCTAACATTCCACTTCGGCACATGAACTTGAGTGGCAGCCTCTGTGATGACTACAGGTGGTAACAGCTAACCATATCAACTTATTATGCCCCTATCCTTGATGAGGACACTATCATGAACATCTCTGGCTTCTTCCTGGTTCATCATGAGAAGCCAGAGTATTTTCTTCATGATATCAGTTACTGGGACCACTGCATAGTTGGAGGCTGCCTCTCCCCAAAGACAGTGGCAGACAGACACATTTGAGAAGGTAGTGGTTTGCTTCACTAATTGGCCAGCTGTAAGTCCATCTTGAACTGTGTGATCTAACCAGCACTGCCTGCAGAGGCTTTGACACTAAGTGATGAGTGGGACAAACATCTCATCTCCTACCATCATTGGTGACACTGTCTTGACCAGTGTCAGGGTAGCCCAGGGTAGCCCAGTATGACAACCTGTGATGGCTGAGCCTGCATCCGGCCAAGACAGCATGCCTATGGGCTCTGGACCAAGCAGACTAAGGCTGCTGATCTCTGTGCCTCAAGATTCTCCAGGCCATATGCAAGTCCATCCCACCTCTGGGCCATCTCACTGCCAGCCAGCCAACCAATGTTATCTTCCACTTGGCTCAGGAGGAAGCTGACTGGTCTGGAGACTTGCTGGCTGATTGTTTCCTGCAGGCTCTGAGGAGACTTACCTGCTACCAGTGCCCTAAACCAAGAGGTGAACTTATTTATAGATTTCAGCCCTGAAGAAGTCAACTACACTCTCTGTTGCTCTTTGTCTGACCTGGAGATTCTGCTGCAGACCTAAGGCAGGTGAAGGTCAAAGCCCCTGTCAAGTGGTCAGGCTGCAAATTCTCTGTTAGAAACATGTGGCTCCATAGCTGGTGCCTCACAGCATCCCTAGGTTTCTCCTGGTTTTTGCTACTCATCATCCTGGTCATTTCATGCTGATTAGAATAACAGCTCTTTGGTCCACTATTTTCTTATCCAGCCCTTTCTATTTTTGTTACCAACACTGTCCTCCTTACTCCTTGTTCCGAGCTGATTTTTCTGAAATGTATTGGGAAGGAAGAGGTGCTGACTTGAGCTGCTGAGACCACTTGGTGTTTTGTATTTTGTCCCAGATTTCCTGCTTTGTCCGCCCAGCCCTGCTTTTTTACTCCTTCATATTCAGGGTCTGTCTTTTCCTGTCTTCAGTTTCATGCCTTTTGTTTTGCTCTTGTCCCTGGAGCGTAACTGCCTAATCGAGTTGCTGCCTTTTAGTTAAGTATCACAGAAGAGCTGTAATTACAAGTTCACTTGTTGAACTCTGCAGAGTGAATGCTGAGATAGTATTTGGGGTTCCTGAAGGTGAGGCTGGCAGAAGAGCTGGACTTTGAGCCTAGTTCCTGGAAAACAAGCCCATCCTTCTTCTGCCTTAACCAACTATTCATAAATGCCAAGAACATTTCTCCTAGGAACACTTACTGACTCACACAGGATAAACAGGATGCAGTGTTATGTGGAGTTTTTATTTATTAGTGACTGGCCTTTAGTGAATGCACAAGGGGACCAGGAGCTGGGTCTTCGGGCCTGGTGGGGACCTGCATGCTATCTGCATCTCATCTGTGTCTGCCAGTTAGAAGATAAAGAAGGGATGGTGGCTGCAAGGGTAGCACCTCGTGTGGACGATAGTGTCATCTCTTTCCTTCTTTATTGCCAATAGGACAAGGCCTTGCAGGATCCCAGCCTTAGCAGTAGAGATAGCAGGCTGAGTATCATCTGGAAAACCCAGTTGCCATATTTCTCCTCTGCAAGACCTTGCCTTCCTAGAATGTTACCTTAGAGCAAGAACAGGCCCAGAAGCCAGCTATTCTTCCCCTTGTGTCTGTCAAGCACCGGGAGCAGGGTGTTTGCTGAGCTCTCTTGGTATCTACAGAGGCCACAACGCAGGTGAACATGCATAGCCCTCTCCCCTCATCCAGTCTCTCTCCTGGCACCTTGGAAGGTTCATGCTACCTAGGAAGAGAAAGCGCCTAGATGGAACACAGAAGGAGGTGGGTACTCCCCACATTCCTTCTTGGTTCCCACTGCTAAAAACTGCACTATTCATGGCAATGTAAATGTATCTTGAGGGTGAAAAGGGGTGTTTAAGACAAAAATTAAAAAAGTTACAGTCCCTCAGCATTAATGGTCCTGACCCTTCAGGCAAGAGCGTATATTTTGCTTAGATACAAATGGAAATAACAAATATATGGAGATAGTAAGGAGCGAATCAAGCAGACTAATCCTCAATTCCGCCCCATTCTTCTCATCTCTTAAGGCGGGAAGTCTGTGCTGTCATGGTGTTTACAAAATTGAGGATGTAAAGTTACCCTTACTGGGAGAAAGGGTAAGCTGTGTGGTTTATGATTGCAAGGGCTCTAGAAGGCTGGGTGTGGTGTATGTCTGTAATCCTAAGGCAGGAAGATGGAAAGTTCAAGCCCAGCCTGGGCTACTTCATGACTTAGTGAGACCTTATGGCAAAATAAAAAATAAATGCAAAAAGCCCAGAATAGGGCCAGGGATTTAGCTCAGTGGCATAAGCGCCTGCCTGGCAAGCACAAGGTCATAAATTCAATCCCCACCACCAAAAAAAAAAAAGCCCAGAATATAGTCCAATGTAAAAGCCCTGAGTTCAGTCCTCAGTAATACACACACACACACACACACACACACACACACACACATACACACACAATTAATGAATAAAACTGTCAAAGAAAGAAGCTTCAGGATTATTTCTAGTAATTACTATTCCTTCATTCCTTTTTTTCACCTTTTCACAGTGACTTCTTATTTCTGTAGGCAAACCGGAGCCTCTGGTATTCCACATTCCTCAATCCTTTTTTGATGCCCTGCAACAGAGAATATCCATAGGAAGTGCAAAAAAACGGCTCCCCAACTCCACCACAGGTATGGGGATTTTCCTCTGGAATAGAAATAGGTATTTTGACCTTACAGAATTTTATTTGGAAAAAAAAATCTGCGTAGAACTTTCAGAACTAGGACCTCTAGTCACATGGACATGAAGCCTTCCACAATGCGCTCTTAGGACAATGACCATACACTTATTTCAGAAAATTAGTGGAAAAAATTAGAAAATGTAAACTTGCTATAAAGAACAACAAAGAGCAACACAGGTGTCCACTGAGAAGATATTTCTAGGTGTGAAACACTTTCACAAATGCATTGAAGGGCCTCATACTTATTTTTAGGTCAGTTTCTTAGAAGCATATTATAGTGTATATCAAAAAGTAAAACTGCCGAGTGTGGTGGCACAGTCCTGTAATCCCAGCACCTGGAAGGCTGAGGTAGGAGGATTGCTGTGAGTTTGAGGCCGGTGTGGGCTACATACTGAGTTCAAGTCCAGGCTGAACCACATAGTGAGACCTTATCTCAAAAAACAAAAACAAACTAAAACTTTTATTTCATGATTCCCAGCTTTTGATGAAGGAAGATTATATCCTTAGAGTAATTATTAGGCTTGGAATAGTTTATTTACTTTAGTGGAAGGAATTGAACCCTGGAACTGTATGTGTCCTGCCACTGAGCCACACTCCCTAGTCCAGAGACTTTACTGCATTGTTCTTGTACTTATTTTTTGGTTTTGTGTACCATCTTTCTTCTAAAGATCTGGGGATCTCAAGATACTTGTTAGGTGTCCAGTAAGGAAATAAGGAAAGAGATAAGAGGGGTTTCTCAGTGGCAATGCTTCAAATTGTTATTTAATGTGATGCGAATTTCTTTTTTCTTTTTTTTCTTCTGAGAGCAATGTTTTCTTGAGGTTTAACCCTATTTTTCAATTTGAGAATAAGCTGTGAATCACCATATTTGGGACCATAAAAACCTTTGTGTTCAGAGCTTATCTAACTTTTGAAACAGTAGTGAGTCCTTCTTCTAGTTTAAACTCCACTTTAATTTGAACTTATCCCTTGCTGATTTTTCTAGGCCTTTGGTGGAACTGCTTGATAATGCTGCATGCAGACAGTGGGTTAGCCATCTTGTTAGAAAGCCTAAACTCCAAGTATTTTAAGGACTGTTAATTGATCTGTTTTATCTAAAGTTGTAGAACTTTGTTTTATAATAGAACCTTGTGCATATAGCTTTACGAGCATTGAAGCAAGTTTCAAAGGTAGCAAAAATAAGTAGCACTGCATTCTGCCTCACAGAAGTCGTGGTTTGTCACATATCTGTTGAACAGCCTTTCTAAAAGGCTGAGATTTTAGCTGGGCATGGTGGTCACGCCTGTGATCCCAGCACTCTGGAGGCTGAGGCAGGAGGATCACTGTGAGTTCAAGGCCAGCCTGGGCTACAAAATGAGTTCAAGGCCAGCATGAACTGCATAGTGAGACCCTGTCTCAAAAAGACCAAAAAAACCCAAAAAGGTCAAGATTCTATAAGGAGTGAATAGCACTGCACTGGACTCCATAGAAATTAAAGGACAAATGCAATGAGAGAGAATGTGATTTTGTTGGTAGCCTAATTTTATCTTTTTTGTATTGAAGCTTTTGTTCGAAAAGATGCCTTGCCACTGGGAACATTTTCCAAGTACACCTGGCATATCACTAATATCCTGCAAGTTAAACAAATCTTAGACACCCCAGAGGTAAGAATATATTGTTTTTTTCTTTTTTTCTTTTTTTTTTTTTTCTCCGGTACTGGGGATCGAACTCACGACCTTGCACTTGCCAGGCAGGCACTTATGTCACTGAGCTAAATCCCCAGCCCCAAGAATGTATTTCTACAGTAGTGAGAGGGTAGATAGGGCAGCAAGTGTGGGGAGTTAAGTTTGTACCAGTCCCCTGAGTTGAGATGACAATGAGAATTTCTTTTTTATGTTAAGAGATTATTGAGAAATAGTGTTTATATTTCTGACTCTGATTTTAGTGGGTATGTCCTCTTTTAAAAATGTCTTAAATTGGCCAGGTGTGGTGGCACATGCTTGTAATTCCAGCACTCAAGAAGCTGAGGCAGGAGGATTGTTTGGAGTTTGAGACCAGTCTGAGCTATAAAGTGAGCTCAAAGCCAGCATGAACTGCCATAGTGAGACCCTGTCTCAAAAAAAAAAAAAAAAAGTCTTAAATTGGAGTATTTTTTTTCTCAGCCTTTGGAATCAGGAAGAGGATTTTTCTTATAACTTCAATAATGATCCCCTGGTAACTATAGTGAGCCCTAGATTTAGCTGGCAGGCAGCTAGAAACTCTATAAATAATTTTGAATGACATACTATTTGTGGAGTCAATAGGTCCAGTACAATTAAATCTTCCGTTCCAAACTATAATTTGATTATCATTAGAGAAATGACCCTTAATTATGTATTCTTCTTCACCAGGGACACATTAGACATCTTTTTTTTTTTTTTTGTTTTTGACATCTTCAAATATATTTTTCAAGCATATCCTGAAAATTTGAGAAAGATTTTCCCTTCTTAAAGTAATGGAAAATTGTAGAAAATTTAAAATAATGTTATTTGATAAATTAGCATTCACTCAATGGCAAAACATTGTTCAGGAAAGAGTAAGTTGTTCAGTGGCTACAGAAGTTATATGTGAACCACAGAAAAAACACCTGTGCTGGCCAGGTATGGTGGCACACAGCTATAATCCCAGCATTTGGGAGGCTGAGGCAGGAGGATCTCGCCAAATTTGAGGCCATTTGGGGCTACATAGTAAGTTCAAGGCCAGCCCAAATTACATAGTAAAACCCTGCCCTCCCTCCCCAAAATAAGCCTATGTTAGTGCTAACTTTTTTCTTTTTTGGTAATACAGAGGATTGAATCTAGGACCTTTAAACAGAGCTATGTCCCCAGCCCATTGTTTATGTTTTAAAACACTAAACTACTAAATTGCCTAGGGTGGACTTGAACTTGAGATCTTCCTACCTCTGCCTCCCAGAGTGCTGGAATTACAGGCGTATTTCCTTCACACTCAGTACTGCTGGGAAACTAACTGCATAGTGTCTGGAAGCAGCTGCTAGTTTAGAATGAGTGACTTTCAGGAGAGCACTAAAGCAACTCAGGGCAAAGGCAAGTGAGGGGAGAAAGCTAGTGATCAAAGAGCTTCTGCTGTTGGATATTATTTACTTTCATTACCTCTTCAGTCTCCCAGTGATACAAGGATATTACAACTACATTTTGCAGAGAGGGAATCAGACTGTGAGAAACTACAGTCACAGTCATCCGGCTGTTTGGCACAAGGACACTGCTGTTTGGGTGAAGTTCTGTGCGGCTCAATCCCAAGGACAGTATGAACACACAGGCGGTGAAGGTGCTGTAGGTACTGTCGAGAGTATTTAGAAGAATGCTGCCTACAGAGCAGTAGGGGAAAGATTCAGAGCAGGTCTGTACTGGTAGCACAGCTATGAAAATCTTATAGGTTCAGTTGGTATATGGTTTGGCTGGAGTTAAAATTAAAGAATGCTGAGCTGGGGATTTAGCTCAGTGGCATAAGCTCCTGCCTTGCAAGTGCGTGGTCCTGAGTTCGATCTCCAGTACTGATTTAAAAAAATAGATTAAAGAAAGCTATGTAAGGGGAAAAAAACCAACTTTGTTGACAGGGTTTGCTTGGAAGTACAAAAGAAAGTGACTACTTTAAATGTTTTCCCTGTTTCACCTTCGTTGCTGTTGTTGTCTTGGTATCCAGATGCCCTTGGAAATTACCCGTAGTTTTATCCAGAACCAAGATGGGACTTTCGAACTATTTAAATGCCCTAAAGTGGAAGTAGAGAGCATAGCGGAAACTTACGGCCGAATAGAAAAGCAACCAGTGCTGCGACCCTTGGAACTAAAAACTTTTCTCAAAGTTGGTAAGTGAATTCTAAAAGCCCTTCTTTCTTCAAGGGCCAGTCGCGCTCATTGCATTCTCTCAGGCTTTGGATCTTGACCTTAGTCCAAGAATACATTTTATAAGGACAGTTGTGCTTTCAAAATAAAATTGCAGAAATAATACATACTCACTGTGGAGAAGTGAGATTTCAAGATAGAGCACAAAGGACAAAAATTAAAACCACCTATAATCTACCTACTCCATAGATGATGCCACTGTTAAGATTCTGTTATTTATCTTTTATTGACTTCTGTGTATCAAGAGTTCCTAAGACATAGGATCATATCCCTGGTGTTTTTTTCACTTACTGATACATCAATACTGCTTTCCATGTCTATTGTCAACATTTTTTGGGTTTTTTTGGTCTTTCTGAGACAGGGTCTCACTATGTGGTTCAGGCTGGCCTTGGGCCTTGGCCTTATAGCCAAGGCTGACCTCGAACTTGCAATGATCCTCTGCCTCAGCCTCCCGAGTGCTGGGATTACAGGAGTGCGCCACCATATCTGGCAACATTATTTTTTAAAACCTGATTGTCGTAAGCTGTCATAACAGAAAGTTTACCATTTTAACTGCTTTTAAGTATACAATTCTGTATCATTAAGGATGTTGACATTATTACGTAACCATCACCACAACTGACCTCAGGACAGTTTCATCATCCTCAACTGAAACCCTATATCCCTTAAGCAATAACTTCACACACTTGTCTTGCTCCAGCCCCTGGCAACCACTGTTCTATATTTGTGTATGAATTGGACCGCTTAAGTCCTCAGTACTTCATATAAGTGGAATCATAATATTTGTCCTTTTGCAGCTGGCTTACCTTACTTAAGTTCATCCAAGCTATAGCATATGTCAAAATTTCTCCTCTTGTTAAAGCTGAATAACATTCCTGTGTCTGTATATACCAATTTTCTGTTTATCCATTCATCTATGGATTAACACTTGGGGGAGTGGGGTATGGTGGCACATGCCTGCAGTCCCAGCACTCAGGAGGCTGAGGCAGGAAGATTGCTGCAAGTTCAAGACCAGCCTGGGCTACAAAGTGAGCTCAGGGGCAGCACATAGCAAGACCCTGTCTCAAAAAGACAAAAAACCAGGACCGGGGCTTTAGCTCAGCGACGTAAGTGCCTGCTTGGCAAACACAAGTTGTGAGTTCTCAAAGTCATGAGTTCGATCCCTGGTACCAAAAAAAAAAAAAAAAAAAGACAACAAAACCAAACCAAAACAATTTTTTGTTTAAGTGGTGCTGGGGGCTGAACTGAGGCCCTTGTAGATGTTAAACACAGAATTTACCACTGAACTATAGCCACAATCTACAAAAAATGTTTTATTTTTTGACAGCTGAATAAAATTTATTCATTTTGGAGCACTATATTCTAACTTGTTTTAAACTTTTTTGCTCTTAGTTAAAATAATGCTGTAATTCACTTCTCTTAGATAAGCCTTTTATATCAGTTATTTCTGCACTTATCTCAGATATTCTTTGAGATAAATTCCTAAAAGTGAAATTTGAGGGTCAAAGTTTAATTTTTAACATTTTTGGTCAGGCTGCTCCTTAGAAGCACTGTAATATTTATAGAACTTACCCTGTTAGTCACGTCTTAAGAGTTTCTCTTTTTTGAATCTTTGTTAATAGGATAGGCAAAAACTGTTTTCTCACTCTTCATTTGCATTTTCCTCAGTATTAATCAGGGTGACTGGACTGGAAGTACAGCTCAGTGGTAGAGCACTTCTCTAGCATGTGCAAGATCCTGTGTTCTGCTGGGGATGGTGGCACACACTAGTAATCTCAGCAGTCTGGGAGGCCGAGGCAAGAGAATTAGAGCAGTTTGGGGTTAGCCTGGGTTACATAATTAGTTCTCAGCCAGCCTGAACTACATCACGAGACCTTGTCTCAAAAAAAAATTTGCAGCACTGTGGATTTAACCCAGAGCCTTTGCACTGAGCTACATCTCCAGCCCTTCATTATTTTTGTTTTGAGACAGAGTTTTGTTAAGTTGTTGAGTTGCTCAGGCTAGGCTCTAACTTCTGAGTCTCCTGTCTCAGCCCCACAGTGTGTTGGAGAATTACAGGTATGCAGCATCACATCTGGCCTGTATAGTAAGTTTATAGTAACAATTACAATAACCAGCACTTAAGGATTAACTACTTTATGCCAGGTATTATTTTAAATGCTTTACATGTATTAATTACTTACCAACCCAGTGAGAGGTAGACTCTGTGATCCTTATTTATAGAAGAAATTGAGGTGAGGCTAAGTACAGGCAACCAGTAGCCACACCTACTAAATGCAAAGGTTATTTCAGCCCTAGGTGTTTTTGGACTCCAGATCCTGCACTCCTAATCATCTAGGATTTACCTTCTTTTCCACTGATTAGCTTGATTGTAAGCCCTTTAAGGGACATGAACTGTGCCACTCTTCTGCATTACTGCTTTACATGTATTATTTTCACCAAGGTGGCTTGGTGTCTGACTGATATAGGTACTCAGTAAAGACTACTGAGTGAATGAATGCCAGCCATAGTTGGGGTTTTTCCTTTTCCTATTTTTTTTTCCTAGTATCAGTCATTCATAGTTTTGGTTACTTCAGCTTTGTGACCTATGTAGCAGGCCCCCTCCTTTCTGTAACTGTGCATTTACTTATTTATTTATTGTCTTTTTGAGATAAGGTCTCATTATGCAGTTCAGGATGACCTAGAGCTCACTTTGTAGCTCAGACTGGTCTTGAACTCACAATGATCCTCCTGCCTCAGCCTCCCGAGTGCTGGGATTATAGACGTGCACCACCACACCTGGCTTAATTGTGCATTTATTATTCCAGGAGAAATTGATAATTTATAGTTACTTTGTCAGGTTCTTCTAAATGTATTCTTAGCTATATTTTTTGATGTAATCTAATTTTATATTTCTGGATGTAATATTTCTGGAATAAATGCTGCTAGGTCCTTTTTTCTTTCAATGTATGCATTTTTTTCAATACCAGGAATTGAATCAGGGCCTGGCATATGCTAAGCAAGTGCGCTACCACTGAGTTACACCCCCAACTTTAAGAGTTTTGATTTATCTTCTTATACTTGGTAACTGTTTGCTGTTTATCAGATCATGTTTTGGGGGTTTGGTAACAGTTGTATAAAAATTATTTGGGGAAGCTTTAGATCCAGTCAAACAGTTTAAAAAACATCTAAGACAGGTGTGATAGTACACACCTGTAATCTCAGCACTCAAGAGGCTGAGGCAGGAGGGTCATGGCAAATTCAAGACCAGCCTGGTCTACAAAGTGAGCTCAAGGCCAGTTTAAACAGCACAGTGAGACCCTGTCTCAAAAAGAAGAAAGATGTAAGCTCCTGCCTGGCAAGTGCAAGGTCATGAGTTCATTCCTTCGTACCAAAAAAAGAAAAAAGAAAAAAATGAAGCTGGAGATGTGGCTCACTTAAGTAGAATTCTTGCCTTGCATGCACCAGGCACTGAGTTCAATCCCCAGCACACACACACACACACACACACACACACACAAATCTGTTCCTTGACTGTTTGAAACAGTTTATTTGTTTGACTGTAGCCCTTTCAGGCATTTCTCTAAAAACTTACTCCATTTATGTTTATAGCTTCTAAAGTTTATTTTGATAGTTTATATATTTATATACTTATATATTTCATCTCAAATTTAAATTTTGTAAATGTTTACATTTGAGTATAGATGATAATATCATGATGATAATATCATGATTTTTAAAATATGTTTCAAATCGTTAGTTATGCATTCTGGCTGAAGTTTGTCTATATTTGTTGTTGTCATTGTTGTTGTTCTTAAATCAGAGAATTGGCTTTTTTTTTTTAAACAGAAACTTGCTATGCATGTCAAATTGGCTTTGAACTTAACCATGTAGCCCAGGCAGGCCTTGAACTCATGGCAATCCTCCTGCCTCAGCCACCCAAGTGCTGGGATTACAGGCATGCACCACAATGCCTGGCTCTTGTATTTATCAATTGTTCAAAACATCCATTAAAGTTTTTTTTCTGTTTTGTCTTGTTGTTTTGTTTTCTTGTAAAAAGGATCTCACTATGTACTGCTGGCTGGCCTTGAACTCACTGTGCAGCCTAGGCTGGTCTTGAACACATGGTGACCCTCCTGCCTCCTGCTTCAGCTTCTCAAGCTCTGGGGTTGCAGGAGTGTGCCACCACACCTGTCTATTTATTTTGTGCTTTTGTGCATAATAATTTCTCCTCGGTATTTTTCCTAATTCATGGAATTTTTTTATGGCTTTTAAAATAAAAGTCTCAGGTTTTTGTGGGGAAGATTCTTTTTTGTTTTTTGTGGTACTGGGGATTGAACCGAGTGTCTTGGTTACTTTTGTCTTGTTGCTGGGACAAAATACCTGACACCCAAAATTAAAGAAGGAAAGGTTTATTTAGCTCACAGTTTGTGGAGAGTTCAGTCAATACTCAGTTGACTCAGCTGGGGATTTAGCTCAGTGGCATAAGCACCTGCCTGGCAATTGCAAGGTTGTGAATTCAATCCCCAGTACCAAAAAAAAAACCAAAAAACAAAGACAGACATACTCAGTTGGCTCCAGGAAGAGTGTCACATGGCAAAGGGCAATAGTTCATGGCAGTGGAAAACAGCAAAGACAGCAAGAACAAAAAGTGAGGAATGTAGAGAAGTATGCAGGCTACTCACCCTGGGTTGAGTGTGGCACTCACACCCCTAATCCCAGCATTGGACCATGAATCAATCACAGATTCTAGAAGCCTGTTCCTATGACTGCGTAAGGCTTTGTGGGGGACATCTGGACACAAACCATAACACTGAGTGAGACTCTACCACTGAGCCACATGCATCCCCAGCTCATTTAAAATTTTTTTATTTTGAGCTGAGCATGGTGGCATACAGTTATAATCCCAACACTCAGGAAGGTAAGGCAGTCATCGGGGATTTAGCTCGGTGGCATAGGCGCCTGCCTGGCAAGCAAGAAGTCATGAGTCTGATCCCTGGTACCAAAAAAAAAAGGGAAGGAGGATTGCAAGTTCAACATCATTCTGAGCTTCATAGTGTTCAAGGTCACCCTGGCTAGTGAGACCACAAATGTGTGTGTGTGTGTGTGTGTGTGTATGCACACGCGCACGTGTGCTTGCCACAGTGGCAAGCACTCAGTTAATTTTTTAAAATAGTGCTTAGTAACAGTTAAAGTTTGTCCTGTTATTATTGAAATATAGTTATTTTGTGTCTCAAGTAATTTATATTTAAAATTTCTAGTTGGTTGAGGCTTTTGACTTATTTTCTCATGTGTGTGTATTATTTTTATCTTTATATCAATTTCTAGTTTTATAATTTTGATGAAGATATCTTTTCAATTTTTACTTTTTAGGAATTTCAGGTGTGGTGGCACACACTTATAATCCTGGCAGTTGTGAGGATAAGGAAGGAGAATCATCATGAATTCGAGTCTAGCCTACACTACATATTGATTTCAAGGCCAGCCTGAAGTACATAGTGAGACCCTGTCAAAAAAAAAAGGCTAGGAATTTTAAAATATTTTTATATTAATGACATACAATAGGAATTTGTGCTAGCAAAAGTGCTATTTATCCAATCTAGACTTTCATATAGCATTTAAATCAATCACACTTTGTTACTCAAATTCTCTTTATATCTTCATTATATCTTTGTTTTGTTTTGTGAGACAAGGTCTTGCTGTGTTGTTCAGGCTGGCCTTGAACTCATAGCAATCCTCCTGCCTCAGCCTCCTGAATGCTGACATTACACGTGTGTGCTATACCCAGCTTATTATATCTCTGACCTGTCAAAGACTGTAGGATCAGTGATACAACTTCTACTATATACCTGTGCTTCTCTAAATATCTTCTTATATTAAAAGCCTTTTAAGTATTTTAATGCAAAATTGTTAATATATCGAAGTTACTGACATTTTTTAATTTATAGACTTTTTTATATATAGTTTTAGTTTATCTCCTTAATATTTATTATAAGTGATATAATTTTTTTTGGTCTTTTCTGTGTTTTGCTGTAGATTATTTCCTGTGCATAACTGTCTTCATAGTTTTTGAAGGTGTGATCTATATTTTTTTCAAATTTTTATGTTTATTAGTATGTTTGCAGTACATAATCAGGACATTCATCATAAGGAGTTGGTACACACCCATGACACATCTTTTTATATCCCCTTTCTCTCCTTTGAAGATGATAATATAGTCTTAATTTTACTAGTGTTTAATTCAAAAGCATTCTTCAAATGGAGGGGGGTTTTTTTGGTCTTTTTGAGACGGTCTTACTATGCAGTTCAGGCAGGCCTTGAGCTCACTTTGTAGCCCATGCTGGACTTGAACTCACAGCAGTCCTCCTGCCTCAGCTAAATGGAGTTTTTCTCCATTTAAATTTTTGATGCTGTGGAATTTGATGCAAGCTACGAGTCAAAATTCTCCCACCTTTCATTTTCTTCTATTATGAGAAACACTTATTTGTATCTCTTTTACTAAATGTAAATATCACCTTATTTTTTGCTAAATTCATATTCTATTTGTGTCTATTTCTGATCTTTTTGTGTTGTTCCTACTTATAAATATTTCTGATCTTTCCATTTCTGTTTTATCTAGACATGTACCATACTCAACTATTTTGTGTTTAGAATATGTTTATAATTCTGTTTCTTTGTGATTTGAAACTTGACCTTGGGCCGGGGTATAGCCCAGTGGCATGGCACCTGCCTGGAAAACTTGAGGTCCTGAGATCGAACCTTAGTTCCCGAAAAAAGAAAAAGAAACTTGACCTTTTCCTGTTCATCTCAGTTTTAATCTAATCAGTTATCTTCAAAGTCTGGGCTCTCTTTATGATTTTGAGTTTTGGTAACATTGCCTCTGGGCACTCCGTGGTGATGGCTCATCTCTCTCCCATCTCCAGGGGGAGGGCTGATGCAGTTCTCAGACTGTGTGTTTCTTTTCTATCACAGTGACTTCTCCTCCTCTGCTAATGATATGATCTGTGAAAACAAACTCACAAAACTCACATTCACAGCATGTGGTATTCAGGACTTTTCCTTTCTTCCCACCCATACTGCTTTACTTGTGTAGAGTGCACTGACTAGTCCCTACTAGTCAGCTTTAACTCTGCTGCTATAAGTCATCAAGAATTCAGGTGCAGGTGTGGGGAAGGGTGTGTGAAAAAAATCTAAAGTTATCAAATATTATATCTTATTTTTCCTCTTATGACTGAGGACTTTCACACTGAGCTAGATTGTAGGTGTACACCATTACTCTGAGCTGTATATTAATTCATATTAATTTCATAATGATTAGGAAGTCTTATATTCCAGTCACCACCATTTTACACCACTGTGTAAAAGCTGATTATCAAAGCCAAGAGAACACTGCTATTAGGAATGCCCATGACAGTGGAATGCACTAATTAATATTAGTTTCCCTCTCCCCTTCTTTAGGCAATACTTCCCCAGATCAAAAGGAGCCAACACCTTTCATCATTGAGTGGATCCCAGATATCCTTCCTCAATCCAAGATTGGTGAGCTGCGGATCAAATTTGAGTACGGTCACCACCGGAACGGGCATGTGGCAGACTACCAAGACCAGAGGCCCCCCCTGGAGCAGTCATTGGAACTGGCCCCTCTGACCACTATCACTTTCCCTTGAGACAAGAGTATTTTGCTGCTAAATTTGCACATCCTCAACCCTGGCCACTTAAATAACTAGATGGACCTATTCCTTAGTGAACTGTTCTTAGCTAAGATTCCATTTCTCAGAGAATTCAAGTAGGTTTTATTGAGGAAAAATTCTTATCAGTAGTCTTTTCAGTGCTGCTGTATACAGTCTTCATGATATATTGGGCAGTATTTCTGGCTAGTTTTAAAAGGAAGGAAAAAACCAGCTCACTTTCCTTGTCATGGACTCAACTTTAGAGTTTAAATGTTTCTCTAATTCTTTCAGAAGTTAGCAGCACTCAGCCTTACATTAATAGTGTTGGAAAGTTAATAATACCCTGGTTAGAACAGAATGTAAAGAACCATCCTTGCAGAGTTCTGGCCATTCTCTTTATTCTGTTCTCAAATAAAGCACAGTGTCACTAGTTTTTCCAAATGATGTCTCATTCTGGTCTGATTATCAAATTATCAACTTTTTGGGAGATGTACCTGAAAAAGGTTTGGGTGTAAAGGAATTATTGCCATTTGAAACTAATGCTTGTAATTGCTTATTAGCTTTATATTTATTCCCATCTTTATTTTTTAAAAAGTCTAAAGCTAGTAAAACCTCATTCCTATTTCTGGGATCACTGATAACAGAATGTCACAAAAGAAATTAACAGTTACATGCCTAGCATGTGCCAGGCACTTACATTATTGTCACTTCATCTTTTTTTCATTGAACCTTCATTAGTTCGAGTTTAAGCATTACACCTTCATTTATAGTTAAATAAGTGGCTTCTCTGAGGTTACCTATCTTGCTGGAAACAGTATTAAAATAATATTTGCTACAAAAATATTGTACTCCATAGTACATATTCTTTCTTATAATATCATGTTGCTTTGATATAAACATATCTTACAGTTCACTGTCCTTGGGAATCAAGAAGCAAAAAAACCCATATGAATTAGGCTTTTGGTTTTCTTTCAGTTGCAAATAATAGAAACCTAGCTTTATCCAGCTTAGGCAAAACAGAATGAATGGCTGTTCATGAACACTAAAATGGGGCAAGACAAGCAAACTAGGGTGAAGCTGGGATATGGCTGGGCCTTAATCCTGTTGCCAAGGCTACCTGGTTCATTTCTGTCTCTCTTTGAGGCTCATTCACAGAACAGCTGAGGTGCATGGAAGTACGGCAGCCACAAGATGATTTGTTTTACAATAGCACTAATCAAAATTTAACCTGTATAGGAATCACCTAGTGGTCTAAGTAGAAATGCATATTCTGTTTCAGAAGTTCTAAGCTGGGGTCCAAGGTTCTGCATATTATCAGTTCTCAAATCATGCACAAAATAGTAGTCCACTGACTAGCAATGTCAGTGCCTGACCTGATCCTTCCATTCCACTCTTCACTGACACAGGAGACCAACTTGAGACCCCTGCATGTAGCAAGGGCACTTGAAATGTTTCAGGAGAGGGCTGGGGGTGTAGTTTAGTGGCACAGTTCCTGCCTGGCAATCTTGAGTTTGTGAGTTTGATTCCTGTTACAAAAAAAAAAAGTTTAAGACATTTCTCATATATATGATAGAGGGGGAAAAAAAGTTTCTCAGGCTCCGAACTGGTGATCCTCTTGCCCTCTCCTGTCCTAAGATTACAAGCATGTGCCACCATCCTCTTGATGTTTCAAAGCACTCCACAAAGTTGCTCTAGGATGAGGTCTCTAGTTCAATTCCTTATTAACTACTTCCAGCTCATGGGTTGTAAAAGTGGAAAGTGGATTCTGTAGCCCTGCAAATTTCCTGTGTGTTTTTCTCCCTACCATCACTTTTCAGTGTCTTTCCCTATTCTCGCATTTTAAAGTTCAGATCTTAGGGTTGAGGGTATAGCTCAGCAGCACAACGCCTGTCTGAAGCAAGAGATCGCGAGCTCAATTCTTGATACCTAAAATAAATAAATAGAATTTAAGATCTTAAAACTTTTAAGAGTTGAAACGTCAGTTCTGCCACCCTCTCATTGAGAGACCTTGGGGAAGTTAACACACAAAGATATGCATAGTAAAGTCACAGTAGTCAGATGCGATGTGTGAACAGCAGCACATTGCTCATCTTGCCTACTGTTTTGAATTCTATTCTACGCTTACTGCGCGATTGCTTTTTGTCTGTTCTTCGGAATCTTTGCAGTTAATACTTTTGTTATACACACTTTAATTACACACACACACAAAAAAAAAAAAAACCTGGCAGTAAAGATGGTTAAAGGCTGGGGAAGCTGGTATTTTCTCCCCATCTTTTCTTTTTCTCCCAAATTTTCCAAAATGTGTATTACAGTACTTTCAGAAGTTACAAAAAATTTTGTGCCTGACATCAAGCTTCTACACTATTCTGGGAGCAAAAGAAAGAGGAGCAAAGGATACCAGACCGGGTCACGAGGCAGCTGCCGCGAGATGACGTCAGCCACGTTCTCTCGCTAACAGCCTCTTCCGGTTGCTTAACAGCTTTTCTTCCACCAGGCGGCGCCGCAGGACGCTCAGTTGGCAACGTCTCCTGCGCAGCCGCACTGGCGCTCCGGACACGTCACCACCTTCGCGTCTTTTCTGGAGAGCGCGGGAATGCTAGCAAGGCGGTGATTACGTCACCGGGGTTCCCCGCGTGGCTCGTGGGGGCGGGGCTGGGGACGTGGCGCACGCTGCGGCATGCGCGCGGAGGGGAAAGGAGGAGGGGAGGGGAAGCGAGAGAGGGAGGGGCTGTTGCGCCCGCGCCGGCCGGCCAGGCTGGACGGCGCCCCGCCCTCCCCGTGACCCCCGTGGGGCCGAGCCCTGCCGAGCGACACCAAGGTGCTGACTAAGCTGGCGCGTGGCGGCCAGGCGTGAGGCTCTGCGGAGGTTGATCGTTGACCGGCTGGGCATCGACCTCCGGTCTCCTGGGCGCCGCGCTCTCGAGCAGGGACCCACGTCGAGATTGTAGCGCGCGGGTCTTCGGGGCACGGAGGGGACTCGGGTGCGAGAGGCCGGGTAGCACCGGAGCCCCAGACCCCGCGGGGCTGCGGGAGGAGTCCCCGCCTCGCGCCCCTCCCGGCCTGACCCGCTGCCGCCTCCCACCTCCGGATGGTGAGGGTGGCGAAAGGAGGATTGGCGCCCTGGTCACTATGCCCACGAGCAGGCCCTTTCGCGCTGAGCCTCGGTTGCCCCTTTGTGAGCACCATAGCACCGTCACCTCCCAGGCTGGCGGCCTCTCCCGAGCACGTGGTGTGCGTTCAGACTGCATGCGTTGCTGTAATTCCTTTTCTGCCTCCAGCTGGTCCGAGGAGGCCATTTGTAAGGCCAGTAACCCCGGGCAGTCTTTAAAACAAAAGGCTTTGTGTGTTTCCTAGTCTGGCTAATCACAGACAGAAGCTTTCCTTCTCTTAGGATGAGCTCCACAGCCCACGTCTTGATTTTGGAAGAGAAGGTGGTTAGAAAAAGTGCAAAGGAAGAAGAGATTATCTGGTCTGGGGTTCCTTTGTGACTTAAACAGCTGAGCCTGGAGCCTGGTCAAACTGAAGGAAAGAGTGGTTACCAACAGTTTTCTCTAGCCCCCACATAACTTCTTGTCACTGAGAACTCTGGCTGGGGCGCACTCAGCCTTGGGGTACCCTTCAGCTCTGTTTTCCTTTTGGTGCCCTTCACCAACATCTTTGATATTGCTATGGGCCAGCTGTCAGTTCAGGAATGGCCTGTCCCCTAGAGTCAAGTCAGCCTCCAATACCTTATATGAGGATGGTCTAGCAGGGGTGACAACGGGCAGGATGTCTCCTGAAAGGAAGAAAAGAAAGCATGGTCAGGGACTGACTCAGCTTTTCACCCAAGTGATCTCACTCAGTTCCCCAAGGGTGCTGTGAGCTAGGTGGAATCAGGCTGTCTCTGTGGAAATGAGGAAACCAGTTCAGCAGGTTTACATAGCTCACCTCACGTCCCACAGCAAGGATGTGGTGGAGCTGTGTGCTCCACCACAGACTCCTCAAGTCTTGTAGGTGTCTGACAAGAGAGAGGGAGCACTTGGTCATATCTTTAGGCTCTGAGATGCTCAGGACTGACCTAAAGGGTATGAATGAGTGTGTCTCACTCAGTATCTTCCCTTCATGCTCTCTCTTGGCTGCTCCTGCCATTAAGTCAGGACAGCTGCCTCCATTACAGGTGAAAGCATTAAAGTAGAAGCCCTAAAAGACTGGAGAGCTTACCCTCTCCCACCTTGCCTTGGTCATGGATGGGTTAATGAAAGGACTCCCTGTATCACACTTGGACCTTTTTTTAGCACCATCTGGCAAGAGTCACCTCTCCTGCACCTGCTGCTTCTACAGACCATTGCTCATTTGCCAGTAAGCAGTGCAAAACACAGAGATAGGGTGCTTGTATAATTCGAATTCACCCCTCAGGGCCACTATGCACCCTTCAGGGCCACTATGTTCTCTGCATCAAGTCGTGAGAATAGCTCCCCATACACAGACCATACACTGCTGAGTTGTGTGTGGAGGCACAGGAGACAAGACAAAGGCAACAGAGGCAGAACACACACACACACACACACACACACACATGCATGTGCGCGCACACGCTCTTAACTCTAATCGTGACCTTGGCCAAACAGAGAAACTTCCAGGACAAGGCAAAAAAATGGAGCCCTAGGTATTTCAGGAAATACTAACCAATGTCTACTGTTGGCCTTATTGGAATCACATTCAGGAAAATTATATTATCTGCACCAAGCAGAAAGTGCTACCTTCTAGGTGAGAGATAATACATTGGGTTCTGTGGCTTCAGAAGAAGGTGAGGTGACAGTGGGGGGTTAAGGGATGGTGCCACGGAAGAGGAGCAGGACTTGCAGAGTGGATGTCATGTCAGCAGTTGGAGAAATTGGAGATGGAGAACTCCCCACTGCCACTATGGTAGAGTTCCCTTCTGAACTGATATAAAATACATGGTCATTTGACCCTCTAGCTATTAAGCCAATGGGAAGACACGGCTGTAGTTGGAGAGGGAAGTGATGGGCCTTAGAGAGAAAGCAGAAAAAACCCACCATTCAACAATTTGTTTAACATTTATTGACTAGATAAGTGTCAGGTATGAAGCTGGGTCCTGGGGATACAACATGGAACGAAAAGAAGGTCCTGCCCCCTCAAAAGTTCACGTTTGAGTGCGGGGAGGAGAACAAGTACACATATATGATGTCTGAGGGTGACAGCTGCACTACTGAGAAAGTGAAAAGCAGGCGTGGGGAGGTAGGAGGACATAACGAGGTGTTCTTCCTCTTTATTTTCAGGCAGGAAGTAAGGTTCACTGGTGGGCGTGAGGGAAGAGACCATAATGGAAGCGCTGGTGAGCGCCCAGCCCGCAGGGATGTGTTTCACCCTGCGGCCATGTCGGATAAACTGCTTGTCAGCTATTATATCTTCAGATTCTTCAGCATAGTAGCCCCACTTCTTTGAGATGTGGACCTTTTGGTGAACAGAGAACTTGCTTTGCCTTCCTGCCTAGCTGCTTGTCTGCCTACTCTTTGTCTTCTTTCCTGTCCCGTTTCTCCCTTCCTCTCTGCCTTTCTTCTGCTGGGGACTAGGCAAGCACCCTACCACTGAGTGCCACCTCCAGCCTTGGACTGGGAATTTGTGCACAGGGCCTCCCCAGCCACACCTTCTCCCTCTGCAACTTGGTGCAGATAGACATTCTGATTCGGCCAATAAATAAACTTTGTGTGAGTGAATATAAAGGTAAAAGGGACACAATCTTTAATCATGTTCTGCGAGTTGGGAAGAGCTGATTGTATTGTGTCGCAGGAGATTAAATTTGTGAATATGATTCACTGCCTAGGGAAAAACAAGCCAAAATCTTTAAAGGGAGCCTATTGTCTAAAAGCCAGAAAAGCCAGGTACAATGATAAGGGAAAATGGAATTTTACCCTAAATACAAACTCTGTAATTCTAAAAGAATGACTGTGTTGACCCAGTGTGCTGTGCTTGCGCCAACCAAGGCAGAGGAAAGAGCTAAGGAAGCACCTTCTCCTCCTCTGTTCCTGCCTAGGGCGTGGGGCTGGGAGCAGGAGGCAGGGAGGGGAGGCCAGGGCCTTGAGACGGATGTGGCCCAGCGCTGCCGGAGACTGCAGGCATTTCCTCAGGAGGCTCCCTGCTCCGGATTGGAGTGGGCTGAGTCTGCAGTGTCACCAGCTGAGGGCAGGGACTCAGCCTGCTCACCTGCTCTCCGGGATGCTCATTTCAGAACTAAGAGTTTGAGAACTATAAAGGTGATCACACCAGAGATGAAATGGGAACATACACCAAAAAAATGATATTCTGAAGATGTTTTTATGGTTTGTGAATGTAATAAGACAATAATAGAAGTAAAAGTTTGTGGCTGAGGAGAAAAAATTGAATGTGAGACAGCATGAAACCTAGTGGCAACAGATAGCACCTGTTGGGGTAAGCTGAGACATGTTTTATAGTTCCTCAAGAAATTACACTGAAATGCAGGACCTCTAGGACAGGGGTCCCCTCCATTCTGTTTGAAACTGAGGAAAGAGGGGCTGCGGGTGAAACTGTACAACCATAAATGAGCACTGGTATCTCCACTGTGCCTTGTAATATATATTCCCAGTATCACCTGTCCACTCCGGTTTCCCCCTCTTTTTATTATAAAATGAGGAGAAATAGGCTGGGTGTGGTGATACACCCCTGTAATCCCATCACTCAGGAGGCTGAGGCAGGAGGAGTGCCATGAGTTCAAGGCCAACCTAAACTCTGAACTACATAGCAAGACCCTGTCTCAAAACAAAAAAACCACCAACAACAAAAAGATGAGAAAAAAAAAAAGGTCCACATAACAGAAGAGGAGCTGGGAGGCTTGTGTTCTTGGCTGATTCTGCTCATCTCCATTTCTGCCCTTGTTAAAGTCTATCACTTTGGAGTTCTAGCTTCCTCTGCTGCACAAGAAGGATTTAAAATGAATTATCTTGGTCCTTCAGGCTCAACCCCCCCATACTGGGTATTGAATTCATTGCCTTCACACTGAGCCACATCCCCAGCCCTTTTTAAATTTTTATTTTGAGACAAGGTCTTACTAAATCACTAAGTTGCCCAGCCTGAGTTTGAACTTGTGATCCTAATGCTTCAGACTCCTGGTATTGGTGACACAGGAATGTGCCACCATGCCTAGCTTCAGACATTCCAAAATGAGAGAAAGTTGAGGCCCTTCCCTTCTCCCTATAATGAGAGTAAGCTGAGGATCTGGCATGTTGGTGTAGGAGGCTGGATCCCTAGTGTGAGTACCATTTTTCTGAACAGGGTTCCCCTCTACACAGAAAGAACCGTTGGAGTAAACACACAACTAACAGGAATCTGAAAAGTAGCTTCACAGCCCACCCTGCCAGACACAGTAATGTACAGTGGAGACTACCAGCTTTTTTTTTTTTTCTTCTTTTTCTTTTTGAGACAGGGTTCGCTATGCAGTTCAAGCTGGCCTTGAGCTCACTTTGTAGTTCAGGCTGGTCACAAACTTGCAACGATTCTCCTGCCTCAGCCTCCCAAGTGCTGGGATTACAGGCATGCACCACCTCACCCAATGAGACTACCAGCTTTTATAGTCTGAGGAAGCAGAGCACACCTATACTTTTGAAGAATCAGCAGTTTACCAGTGCTTTCTGCATATTGTCAGGCCCAGGAGAAATCATAAGTATCCATAGTCTTTGACCTAAAATGGCAGCCACCACTCTTAAACATGCTGACTCTGTGTGCTAGAGTAACTAATGGGCAACTGGTAACACCCAGCTGAATTGAATCAGCGTGGTGCTGGGTGTGGAAGGCCCACCTGAGGATTGTAGCCAACTGCATAAAAAGAACTGGAGGGGAAGATGGTGATTTTCCTGGAGAGGCTTGTCACGCTGACTTTCCTAATATGAACTTGGCTGTTGCCATCTTCAGAAGAGTTCCCTTCCTTGTTATTGCTGAGAATGGCTGCAGTTCTCTTTGGGGGTGCCCTGTTTCTTACCTCGATCATTGCTCCTGGCTCCAGTGCAGATCCCTCAGCCTCCTGGCACAGATCCTTCATCCTGCTGGTGCAGACTTTCTAGCTTCCACCACTGATCTTTGGGCCTCCTCAGTGCAGATCCTTGATAGACTTGCATAAGAGAATATTGTGGGCTTGTGGCAGCCATTGCCGTGAGATCTAGACCCTCAGCTGGATTTTTTGGGTCTCTAGTGTGTGGAAAGATTTCCTGCACTCTTTTGCATTTGACTCTGAGTGAATATTATAAAATAATCCTCTATGTGTCCTATATTAAATGCATTCTCTTATAAACCCTGACCACAACACCCCATATCTACCTACTTCTTCCCTCTCTTACTGGCACAAGCTTAGTGCGGACATCATTTTTCTCCTTGGTCCCTACCTTCATTTATCCTCCAAGTCTTCACCTGGGGTGCCTGGCCACTGCAGGAACCAGGTTAGGTATCTCCTCTGCTTAAAACCTTCAGTATCTCCTAGTCATTGTACTTTTTTTGTTGTTGTTGTTTGTTTTATTTTATTTTAAAGAGAATAAAACAAAAGAGGGCAGAACAAAGCATATCAGAACAGAACAACATAAGCAACACAACACTTTACAATAAGACAACCGGACATTAACAGTAGCTATCACAATATCTCTTTCTCTGCTATAGTTGAGCATAGTTTCAAATACAATAATATCAAACATAACACAATAGTATAAAACCATTCAAAAGAATGAAAGAATTACAGGACAATCTGAACCGAATAACAGAGAATGATCAATGGCTACTATAATATCTCATTTTCAATAAAAAGATTTGTTTATACTACCACATATATTAAAATCCCAATAAGACACAACATGATAGAACCGATGGTAATAGCAGAGTAGAAGCATGGTAGGACTTCTAAGCAAGACGATATTAAATCAGTCATTATACGTTTATTAACAACTAATTGTATCCATCACTCCTGCTCCCCCACCCCAAAGACATAAGACAAATGTAAGGCCAGCCCCTAGGGAGTGTAGCTCCTTGGTTCAGCACTTGTCTACAGTGTGTGAGACCCTGGTTCAATCCCCAGTACCACACACAAAAAAAAACAGTCCCTACCTCAGTGTCCACTCTCACTCTTTCATCTCTTCATGGACTGGTGTGCGTTTCTGTCTGAGCCATTTCCCCTTTTCTGTACCTATGCACATGTTGGTCCCCCCCTTTCCCTTCCCCACTTCCCCTGGCTAATTCCTACTTACCCTACAAGTGTCACAGTCTCTAATTACTTTACCCCAACTCTCTATGTGCTATCTTCCTTGAAGCAAGGCAGGTATAAAATAATATCAGTAGTGCTCTGTGCAAGTATTCATTATAGTGCTTTACTATAAGTGTCAGTTTACTTGGCTCTCTGCTGTTACACTTTTTTTTTCTGGTCTTTTGAGACCAGGTCTCCATATGTAGTTCAGGTTGGTCTTGAACTCAAGAAATCCCCTTGCCTCAGCCTCCTAGGCACTGGGATCACAGGTGTACACCACCATCCCAGGTTTAGACTATGAACTTATTAAAGACAGGGGACTCTTATTCACCTTTGCATTTCCAGCACCTACCATAGTGCTTGAATCCTCCAAGGTGTTTTATAAATATTTGCTGAATGAGTGAATGAATTAATGAGTGGAAGCTGGGCATAGTGACACATGGCTATAATGTGACACATAGTGACACATGGCTCCCACCACTTGAGAGGCTGAGGCAGAAGGATTTCCACAAGTTTGAGGCCAGCCTGGGTTACATTGTGAGTTCAAGTCAGCCTACACTACAAAGTAAGACCCTATCTCAAGACAGTAACAACAAATAAAAACAATCATGAACAGATGAATGTTCTGTCTGGTCCTGAGCTTGCCATGACCATCTTGCCATGACTAGTGCAGGGCCCTAGGCTATGCCCTACTTTTTTTAATGGATTCTCTTTCCCATTCCCCACTCCCATGACAGCTTATACTGTGCAGTGTTTAGCCTTACACTGTTCAGTGCCAGGTGGTGAGGCATGCGGGATCCAAAAGCATTGGGGAGTGAACAGATAATCTTCAAAGTCACAATTGGAGTGGGGCCTGCTGTTTCTGTAGTAATCCTTGTCCCCCCAAGTTTGTCACATTCTGATGACAGAGTTGCTACAAACCTGCTGCTGGCATCTATGCATGGAGCCTGCCCCAGCTCATATTCCTTGAACCATTTCATGCCTTTGTGTTCCTCAGTTTCCCTTCACCTGCAAGAAAAACTATTTGCATTCATTAGAACACGTGATTTTCATACCTGCTTTTACCCTGTATTTTGCAAGCTGACAGATTTCTTGAATTCTTAAGGATATGACCAGGCAGTTTCCTATCTGTCAGTTAGCTTTCATTTTCCAGTGACAGTCCTGTGTCTCCAACCAGGATGTCCTGACAGGAAACCCGAAAAACATATTGCTCCTTCTTCCTGCTGACATGCGTTACACAGATGTGCAGGAGCCACCCCTGTGTGGTGGCTTCTTGCTGCTGCTTGCAGGCTATGGCGGTTGTCATCCTCTGGCTTGCTGGGGTTTTCCTTTGAGAATAAGGAGTAAAGAATGAGTCTCAAGGTACCTTCCTGGTGACGTTGGACATGTGCAATGAGCGAGCATGCTATCCCCCTCTGGCCTTGTGGGTTCCCAGCAGGTTTAACAGCGCTCTAGGGAAAGAAGCGTTCTGGCCCGGCATCCTCTGAGGAGAAACGCAGTGATTCTAGATGACCGAATCTCTCCCTGCTCACCGTGTCTGAGAATGACTTGCTTTTGACTCACATTTGACTTGAGCAAAACCTTTCATTGTGCACACCTAGCAGACATCTCAAATTTCCTGCACATTAGCCAAGGAATTCTAGCTAATGAGAGCTGAAAGCAAGGACACTGCTCCAGCTAAATTAACACCATGAAAAGTTAGTGAATCATAATGTGGATTGCATTACTAGAATCTGAATTTCAACTGCGATCTTTGCAAATGAAAAACTATTTTCCCTGAGCCCTTAAAAACGGGAGGGGGGAGCCATGCCTATAAATCACTTTTCTGACACATAAATAACCCATGAAAATATCCACAACTCAGTGATACAATAGATGCCTTGCAAATGGATTTTTAAAACGCAGCAAATCGCACCAGATGCAATGCTGAGGGCAGGAGCTGAATCTTATGTTTGTTTCCGTCCCCATCCCAGGGCCTCAGACAGTGATGGATACATATTTGGTGTCCATTAACAGTCCCTGAATTACTGAATGGAAATTTACTGGGGCCCACTGCAGGGATCGACTCCACATACAAATAGACCTGCCCTGTGGGATTCTTCACAAGAGCAGATATTTTATGAGAACTGTCACTCTGAGCTGATTGGATCGACAAAGTGAAACCAAGGGATTTCATTTTAAAACCAAAAAGATCTACTCTACTAAATTTTACAGCCAGGATACAATATTCTGCTTTGTGTAAGGAATTGGACGAAATAACTTGTAACTTGAGGTTTGTAGGCTCTATGAAAATATTGGGAAGTATTTTTTGTTTTGTTTTAAGACAGATGAACCCCGCGGGCCAGCTGGCAAGAAATCTGATTGCAGACAAGGAGGGTGACGCAGACCAAAGGAGAGAAGGAAAACAAGGCAGCCAGAGCTCCTAAAGCACTTTGCAGAGAGCTGCAGAGCTTTCCAGGCTTTTCTGGAAAAAGGAAGAAAAGGAGAGCAAAGGGCAGGAGGAGAATTGTTTAACAACTGCCTTTAAAACAGCCGACAAGTGAATTTGCCTATTGATTTTGTTTTTCTGAGTCAGGGGAAGAAAGAGGGTGCATTTGGCCTGGCTCCTGGCTGACCCAACATCTTTCTGCTCGCTGTGTGGAGCCCACTGCCCTCCAAGCCAATGGCCAAGTACTGTGAGAGTTTAGTTTAATTCTTCTTTTAAAGTGTTTATGTGTTTTTATTTTTCTGAATAGGTAGAAAGTAGATGTACAGGTCCAAAGCTTAATATATATGTACTTGTACCTTGCCATTCCTGTCCCTTATCTGTGGTTCCCCCACCCAAATAGAAAATCTTGTGTTTAGATTTTTATTTTATCTGTATACCATTGTTTTATGCATGTATAAGCTAAAACAAATATATAATCTTTTTTCCATTTTAACATAAATGTTACTAGGTTGTTGTTTGGGGTTTTTTTAGTACATTTGAGGTACCTAATGATTACATTTATTTGGGAAGTTGGTGCATGTACACAATACACCCTGATTCTCCTTGCTGTTTTTCCATTTCATATTTTATCCTGGAGCTATATCATATCTTCAGAGTTTTTTGTTTGTTTGTTTGTTTGTGTTTTTGACAAGGGTCTTGCTATGTAGTTCAGGTTGGCCTTGGGCTCACTTTGTAGCCCAGGCTGGTCTCGAACTTGCAACGATCCTCCTGCCTCAGATCCTCCTGCTTCAGCCTCCCAAATGCTGGTATTACAGGAGTGCACCACCACGCCTGGCCCATATCTTCATTTTTTAGTGTCTCCAGAATAGTACATTGTAGATATACTGTAATTTAACTAGTTCCCAACAAGAAATGTTTAGGTTGCTGTTCAAACAAGGACATGGCTTTAAAGGCAGAGGGAGGGAGTTCCCACAGGTACTGAGTTACAGGTAGAGAGAAGAACTATGTTCTGCTGTGCTATTGTATAGTAAGGTGACTATAGGTAATGATAACGTACTGTATATTTTTTAAAAAGTTGGAGGAAAGGATTTTTAATATTTTCACTTAAAGAAATGATGTTTGAGGAGAGCAATATGCTTACCTTGATCTGAACATTACACAGAGTATACAAGTATAGAATCTTCACATAATACCTCATACAGTTGTACAATTTTTGCATTGTAGATAAAAAAATAAAGATGTTGCAAATTGTGAATGGAAAACATAAAGACATATATGTTCAAATTCCAGTCCTGATGCTTCCTAGATGATTAACACTGGGCCCTGTCTCATCTGCAAAATGGGAATTATGTTTATATTACCTGTCCCATGACATTGCTGCGAAACATTAAATCATACACAAACTGCTTCAGAAATAATAGGTGCCCAGTGAAAACAATGCACCTTGTAAAGGGACATCTTGATATCTATTCTTGAGAAAGGCTACTTTGCTGTTAGTAAAATCATATGCATTTAAATATGTATTTTATCATTGTTTCAATGTCCATATATATTTGTAGTTTTTGTTTTGTTTGTACCAGGAATTGAACTCATGACCTTGTGCTTTCCAGGCAGCCTGAGCTATATCCCCAGTCTCATATTTATTGTTTTTTTTTTAAAAAAAAAAGATGAGTTGGGGATGGTGAAGCAGAAGGTTCACAAGTTTGAGGCCAGCCTGGGAAGTTTAAACCTTGTCTCAAAATAAAATTTAAAACAAAATAATTAAATTAAAAAATGAAGGGGCAGGTGTAACGGTGCATACCTGTAATCCCAGCACTTGGAGGCTGAGGCAGGAATTTTGCTATGAGTTCAAGGCCAGCCGAGGCTACACCACGAGACTCTGTCTCAAAAAAAAACTTAAATAAAAATAAATAAATAAGGGAACTGAGATATAACTGGTGGTAGAGTGCTTGCCTCAAATATATTAGTGCATTAGGCACTGCGTTCCCCAGTACCAGCAGAAAGCATGCAAGCAAGCAAGCCAGGAATGGTGGTGTGACACTGTCACCCCAGCACTCAGGAGGCTGAGGCAGTGGGATCACTGAGTTTGAGGCCAACCTGGGCTACAAAGTGAGTTCACGACCAGCCTGTACTACATAGCAAGACCCTGTCTCAAAAACCAAAAAAATTAAAATTAAAATTAAAAATTGATACTTGGTATGAAGTAAGGGATCTAAGTTTATTTTTTTTTTACAAACAGCAATTGTCCAACATCTTCTGTTGAATAAGCCATACTGTGCTTGCCAACTTGAAATGCCTTTTTAAACATATTCTAAATCCTTATCCAAATTCCAATAGATTTCATTTTAGATTTTATTCTGTGAAGTGGCTTGTTTGTTCTTATATGGCACTCACAGTTTCATTAAAGTACATTTAAATATCTAGCAGAACTCACAACCTCACGCTTGCCAGGCAGTCACTTAAGCCACTGAGCTAAATCCCTGGCCCAAGTTCTTCCATGTTATAATTCTTTTTCAGTAATATCTTGGCGGGAGCTAGAGCCATGGCTTAGGTGTAGAGTACTTGCCTAGCACATGCAGGATCTCGGCTCTGCAGTGTGTGGCGGCACACGTAATCCCAACATTCTATCTAGGAGGCTGAGGCAAGAAGATGGCAAGTTCCAGCCAAGACCCTGGCCTCAATCCTCAGTACTGCAGAAAGCAAAACCAATAATAACAGAAAATCGGGCCATGTGTGTGATGCTGGGGGTGGAACCCAAGGCCTTGCACATGCTGGACAAAGGCTGTGCCACTGAGCTACCCCTCCTGCCTTCTCTATTTTTATAATTTATGTTTTCAGAACTTTAGAATAATTCTGCCAAGTCCTAGAAAAATGAAATGAAAAATTCAATTGTGCTTAATTCACACATTCATTTTGGGGACTGTATCAGTTTCCTGTGGCTATTATAATACAATAACACAAACTTGACATTTAAATAGCATAGATTTATTCTTTTACAACTCTAGAGGCAAAAAGTCTAGAATCAGTGTCCCTGGGCCGCCAGGAATGAGCAGGGCTATGTTAGTAGGGCCACAGGGAAGAATCTGCTCATTGCTGTGCCCATTTCTGGAGGCTGCTGCCACGCCTCGCTTGATGTGATCCCTGCATCCCTGCAGTCTCCATGGTTACAGTATGGTTTCCCCTTCTGTGTGTGTCTGTTGTAAGGACACCTGTGACGACAAGGAGCCTTTTCCCAAATCAGGTAATATTTGTAGGTTGTAGGGATCAGAACAAGGGTACTTTTGGGAGACCATTGTTCAGCCTACCATGGGAAAATTAACATCTTTCAAATATTTAGTTTTTCACGTGAGTCAGAATGTCTAACTATTCTTTTAGACCTGTAGGCAACGTTTGGTGTCTTTCTTCACGTACACTATGCATGTGTCTCTTACGTAGGGGGTCAGAGTCGTTATATTTTCTGTGTCCTTTCTTTTTTACAGTACCAGGATTGAACTGAGGCCTTTGCATTGAGCTATATCCCCAGCTCTTTTTAAAATTTCCAGTCTGGGTAATTGCTAAATTACCCAGACTGGGCTTGAATTTGTGACCTTCCTACATCAGCCTCTCAGAGTTCTGGGATTACAAACATGTGCCACCATGCCCAGCCTTTATATTTTCTGACTGCATGTTACTGGCATAGGGAAAATTTTCATTGTGGGTATATTTGACTATATTGTAATTTTGACATTCATAATTATGAATATGCCTATCAGTTATAGTGTTATTCCAGGAGACTTCTTATGTTTCTAAATAAAATAGAATATCATCTGCAAGTATGGGTACTTTGTCTTCTTTCAAATATCTAGAGCTCTTCTGAATCTTGTCTTATTTCAGTGCTAAAATTTTGAGGACTGTGTTTTAAAATAGTGAATAGTCTTTGCTTGTTCAAGATTTGAGCTGGACGTGGTGGTGGATGCCTGTAATCCCAGCACTCTGGAGGCTGAGGTAAGATCTCTGTGAGTTCAAGGTCAGCCTGGGCTACAAAGTGAGTTCAAGGACAACCTGAACTGAAAAGGGAGACCCTCAAAAAAAACTGAGTTTAAAGGAATACCTTGGATTTACTTTACTGAATATAATCTGGATGTTGGCAAGAAGAGTCTGATTTTCTAATTATAAAAATGAGGTCTGCTGTTGATTTCTTTTGCTTCTGGATTTCAAATTAGTTGTGTCCATGTTTAAAAAAACAAAACAAAAACAAAAAAACAAATGAAAAAACCGAATTTATTCTTTCTGGCTTTTCCTTTACTTATTAAATTGTAACTTTTAGGATTCAAGCAACAAAATTGAGGTCCCTGTTCAGAGATCTGTTCTTAAGAAAGCCCACATCACAGACGTAAAATAATAAATTACTTAAAGAATACACGGAGCCAGGTGTAGTGGCACATGCTTATAATCCCAGCAATTTGGGAGCCTGAGGCAGAAAGATCACAAATTCAAAGCCCACTGGGTAATTTATTGAGACCTTGTCTCAAACTAAAAAAAAGCTGGGGTAAAAACTAAAAAACAAGTCAGGGATGGTGGTGCACACCTGTAACCCCAGTCGGGGAGACTGAGGCAGGAGGATCACTGCAAGTTTGAGGCCAGCCTGGACTACAAAGTGAGTTCTAGGCCAGCCTGGCCTGCATAGGGAAACCCTGTCTCAAACACAACCATCCCGGTGGTAGAGTGCCTGTGGGTTTAACTGCCCAGTACCCCCACACACACATGCACACATGTGTGCATGCACACACATACACGGAAATCTGATACTGAGAACCTGGTGCTTGGGCCCGCCAGCCTTACTCATAAACAGCAATGTAAACATCTCTTAGTGTTATCAGATGGGGTAGGGACCAGCAGTGCCTTGCAAGTTCTTTTTTTGGTCCCAATCAATGAATTGATCTGGAGGGTTGGTGGAGATAAAATTACTGTTTATTTTAGGGGAGAAATAAGAAAAAGAAGAAAAGCAGAGGACATGCTTAGGAAGGAAAGGGTTATTCGAAGGAAAAAGAAGATACATCCTACAAGCAGACAGGGCCACTTGCAAGAACCAGACAGCAGTGGCCCCGGTGATCCAGGTGCCCCACTGGATCGCCGCTGGAAGATCAGTACCAGGTGCCATGTTCGTCCGTGTTCTGGTTCCGGATGCCCAGCTCGGCTTGATTTCGTGTCAGCCGGGGGTTGGGGGGGGGAGCTGCTCTGCAGGGGTTCAGAGTCCCCCAGGTTGCTAGGGGCACAGCGCCCGGGCACGGGGTCTGGAGTTTCTGTGCTTCATTCTCAACAGAAAGGGGGCCACACTGAATGCCGAATGGCTGCTTTGAGGCTCAGGGAGGATTTGAGAAGCAGAACAAATTAATCAAGAGAAAAAAAGAAAGAAAGAGGAAAAAAACAAAAGAAAGAGAAAAAACCAAATTCATTTATGGAGTATCACTGCTATAACAAATTAGTACAAAGCAGCTTAAAAGCCATAGATTTATTATATTCCAGTTGTGGAAATCAGACCCCTAAAATCAAGGTATCCCAAGCGTTACATTCCTTCTGGAAACTCTAGGGGAGCATCTAGTTGCTATCTTTTCTGGTTTGTAGAGTTCACTTGTATTCTTCAGCTTGTGGCCCCTTCACAGTCTCAGCCATCTTTAAAAACAGCAGGGTGGGGCGCTTTTCTCTTCCCACTCTGCTTCCCGCGCCCCCGCCTCCCCCTCCTCTGCTCTCCCCCTCCTCTCTCCTGTCCCTTATCCCCTCTTGCTCCCTCCTCTTCCTCCTCCTATCTCCCCCGCCCCGCCCCTCCGCATGAGGATTGAGCCCAGGGCCTTCACTCTGGGCTACATCTCCGGCCCTTTTTTATTTTGAGACAGGGTCTCTAAGCTGCGAAGTAGCCCAGACTGGGCTTGGACTTTGATTGCTGTTATTCATTGCACTCTACAGAAATGCAAGAGATTCTTTCAGATGAAGTATGGCTACTCAGTAGTGAAGAGCATCAAGTTTCTTCCTTTCTTGTCTTTCTGTTGTAGTTTCTGGTTCCAGAAACATTCATTAATTAGTAAATATTCACAGCATTGTAAATGACCAAGGAAATGGCTTTTTATTATAATTTTTTGGGGGTATACTGGGGATTGAATCCAGAACCTTCACATTAAGCTACATCTCCAGCCCTTTTTATTTTTATTTTGAGACAGTGTTGCTGAGTCACTAAATTGTCCTGGCCGACTTGAATCTGAGATCCTCTTGCCTCAGGAATCCAGCTACTAGGCCTCCAGGCATGCATCATCACCTCTGGCTATATTATTTAAAATTTTACATATATGTATTTATAACATGCATGATTCTTTGTAACTTAGCTGTTCACTATTTTATATACATACTTTATTTTAAAAGACTATATCATTATTTTACTTAAAATTGAATAAAATGTTAAATTTATTTAAATATTTTTATCTAAATGCTTGATACTCATTAATCATAATTTAATTTTGCCACTGAATTTATTAGCTTCTACACCAGCTACTTTTTGCCTTATTTATTTATTTATTGGTTGTTTTGAGAGAGGGTCTCTCTATGTAGTTTGGGCTGGCCTTGCACTCACTATGTAGCCCAGGTTGGCCTTGAACTCACAGTGATCTTCCTGCCTCAGCCTCCTGAGTGCTGTCATTACAGGCATGCACCAGTTTGTCTCTTTTTTTTTTTAGCCAGCAAAACTGATGTAATTCAAATATAAAAAGTATAACTCAAAGATTACTAGCCCCTTGTACTAGTCACCTTTTTCTCTAATTTTTTTTATTGGTACATTTTAGATATACATGATAACATTTGTCTTGGTTACTTTTCTCTTGTTGCTGAGACAAAATACCTGAAGCCCAAAACTAGGGAAAGAAAGATTTATTTCTTACAATTTTTGGAGGTTTCAGTCCCTACTCAGCTGGCTCCAAGGTAGAGTGGCATGGCTGACAGACAGCTGTTCATGGAGGCTACACGTGGCACGAGTGAAAGGGCATAAAGAGGGAGAAAACATGCCTTCTTCCTTCCCTTATGTTGTATGCTGGCTCTACCCTGGGCAGGTGCAGCACTCACACTGCCAATCCCAGCACTGGGCAACAAACCAATCAAAAATGCTAGATTCAGCTGCCTTCACGACTGCACCTGGGGGTTTGTGGGGGCTGCCTAGACACAAGCCATGACAACATTCATCATAAGTAATTTGTACCTGTACATGATATATCTTACTTCTTTTTTCTCATTCCCTGCCCTTCCCTTCAACCCCTCTTTCTATCCTTATTTACAAAAGCTTTGCTTCCATTTTTTCCTTCTATTTTTCTCCTTGTCCCTTCCTTCTTTTCCTTCTCCCCACCTTGTTCCCTTTATCATTTGAATACTTTCTTCCCGTTTTCCAATATCTATTATACATTTTGGTCCTTATTTACACTTTCATTTTCTCACATCAGAGAAACAATGTAGGATCACGTGTATGTCCAGTTTATTTCACTTAAGAGTATGGTCTCAAGGTACATCCATCTGGGTAGAAATGTCTCAAGCTTATCCTTTATGGCAGAGTAGTACTCCATTGTATAAAATAAAATTTTAAAAATCCATTCTCTGGTTAATGAGCATGCAGGGTGTTTCCAAGATTTAGCTATTATAAACTGTGCTGCTATAAATATAGGTGTGCATATATTGCTGTGGTATGATGCTTTTAATTTTGGGGGGATGATACCAAGAAGCGGAAGAGCTGGGTTGAATGGAACCCCTGGTCCTTTTTTTTTTTTTTTTTTTTTTTGTATTGGGGATCTGCCACTGAGTTAAATCTCCAGTCCCCTAGTCCTAGATTTTTGAGGAATCTCCACTCTCCATTGATTTCTGCTATGGTTACAGAAATGGTCTGCAGTCTGCACTCTCACCAACAGTGGAGCAGGATTTGTTCTTCTGCACAGCCCCACCAACATTTGTTATTGCTGATTTCTTGATAAGAGCTACTCTTTCTGGGATGAGATGGAATCTGACCACTCTTCTAATTTGCAACTTTCAAATGACCAGGGAGTTTACTATGTTTATTTGCTTTTTTATGTCTTCATTTAAGAAGTATCTATTCATTAAAGATGCCCATTTTTGGATTAGATCTTTCAATTTGGGGAGTCTTATTTCTTTTGAGTTCTTTATATGTTCTACATATTAGTTCTTTAGGAAATAGCTGGCAAAAACATTTTTTTTAGACAGGGCCTTGCTATAGTTCAGGCTGTTCTTGAACGTACTATGTAGCCTAGACTGGCCTCAGACTTTTGGCCATCCTCCCGTTTCAGCCTCCCAAGTGCTGGGATTACAGATATGAACCACCATGCCCCATTGGCAAAAAAAAATTTCCCACACTGTAGGTTGTCTCTTCATTCTGTTGGTGGCTTCTCTTGCTATGCAAAAACCTTTTTCATAAGATGAGATCCCAATTATTGATTCTTTGTGATAGTTCCTATATGATCAGAGTTTTGTTCATAAGGTCTTTGCCTACACCAGTGTCTTCAAGAGTGTTCTACCTATTCTATCTTCCAGCAGATTTAATGTTTCTGTTTTAATATTTAGATCTTCAATCCAGTTTGATTTTAGTTTAGTGCATGGTGAAAGATATGGGTCAAGTTTTTTAATCTTCAATATATAGAAAGCCAGTTTTTCCAGTATTATTTAATGAAGAGGCTATTTTTCTTCTAGTGAATGTTTGGCTCCCCTGTCAAAAATAAGTTTGCTAAGTATGTCTGGAGTTGTGTCTGCATCTTCTAATATGTTCCATTGATCCTCAGTTCTGTTTTTATTCCCTAGTACCATGCTGTTTTTACCACAGTAGCTTTGTAGTATAATTTCAGGACTGGAATTGTGATGCCCTGCTTTGCCTTTGTTGCCCAGAATTTTCTTTGCTATTCTAGGTCTCTTCTGGTTCCAAATGAGTTTTAGGATGGTTTTCTCTAATTCTGTGAGACATACTGTTGAACTTTTGATCAAAATTACATTAAATCAATTTTGATCAAACAATTTTGGCAGTGTGACCATTTTCACTATATTGGTTCTTCCTACCCAAGAGAAAGTGACATTGTTCCATTTTCTTCTTTAGTCTCCTTTTTCAGAGTATTGTAGTTTTCAATATAGAGGTCTTTTACTTCCTTCCATTAGGTTGACTCCATGGTCTATTGTGAAAGGTGTTATTTCCTTAATTTCTCTCAGTGAGTTTGTTTTTTGTGTATAGGAATGCTATTGATTGGGGGGGTATTGGGACTCAAACTCAGGACCTTGCACTTGCCATGCACGTGCTGTGCTGTTGAACTATATTCTCAGCCCAAGCTATTGATTTTTGAGTGTCAACTTTGTATCCAGCTATATTGCTGACTTTATGAAATCTAGTAGTCTTTTGGTGGAATTTTTGGGGTCTTCTCTGTAGGCTATCACGTCACTTGCAAATAATGATAATTTAACTTCTGCCTTTCCTACCATTATTCCCTTTTCTTTCTCTTGTCTAATTTCTCTAATATTTCCAGAACTATATTGAATAACAGTAGTGACAGTGGACATCCTTGTCTTGTTTCTGATTAGAGTGAAAGATTTTAGTTTTTGTCCATTTAATCTGATGTTGGTTGTTGGTTTGTCATAGATGACTTTTATCAAGTTGAGATAAAGACCATCTATTCCAATTTTCTGTAGGGTTTTTATCATGAATGGGTGTTGGACTTTGTCAATTTTTTTTCTGCACCTATTGGGATGATCATATCATTTTTGTCCTTCGCTCTGTTAATATGGTGTATTATATTTATTGATTTGCATATGTTGAATCCTACTTGGTCATGATGCATAATCTTCTTAATGATTTGCTGCATCTAGGATTTTTCCATCTATGTTAAGTAGGGAAAATGGCCTGTAGTTGTCCTTCTTTTTTTTTAATCAGTACCAGGGATCAAACTCACAGCCGCGCACTTGCAAGGCAGGCGCTTATGCCACTGAGCTAAATCCCCAGCCCCATGTAGTTGTCTTTCTTGTGTGGGTCCTTCTCTGGTTTTGTTATCAGGGTAATGCTTGCTTCCAGGAATGAGTAGGAGTATTGCTTCCCTTCAATTTCATTAAAGAGTTTGAGAAATAGCAGCATTAGATCTTCTCTAAATTTCTTGTAGATTTCAGCAGTGAATCCATCAGAATCTGAGCTTTTCTTTGTTGATAGGTTTTTAATTACATCTTCAATTTCATTGACTGAAACTGGTTTATTTAGAATTTTTGTATCCTCTTGATTCAGCTTTGGCAATTCATATGTATCTAGGAATCATCACCTGTTTGAAGTACAACAGATCATTGGAGGTGGGAAGTAACGGAGAAGGAAACAGGCAGAGTTTAAGGGGTAACCCAGGCCCTGCCAGCTGCATTCTTGCACTTCCAACTTCAATTTGTTGCTGCTGTGTAAGGCTCTGTCCTTGGTTCTGGGAGCATTTACAGGATTTAAACTTTCATTCTCAAGTTAACAGTTCACCAGGGCTGGGTAAGGCAAGACAAAGGATGTGGGGCTCAGAAAGGTACACCTTAAAGGCCATGGGTCCGTCTTTCTTTTTTCCCCCTTCTTTCTGTCTTTTTGGTTTTTTGAAACAGGGTCTTGCTATGTAGCCCAGGCTGGCCTGAAACTTGCAGTGATCTTCCTCCCTCACCTGCTTTGGTTCTGGGATTACAGGTGTGCATCACCACATCCAAGTTGTGGTTCCTTAAGGGAGTAAAAATGTCAGCTCTTTGGTAGCAGAGAAAGGCTTCACAGAAGTGGAAAGATTTGTGTTGGGCTCTGACTTAGACCAGGACACGCAGAAGTTAAGGAAGCATAATGGTAGGGCAAACAACAGGAACAAGGGAGCGGTTTGTATTCAAAGACAAAAGGAAATGAGGGAAAGGGGCCAGCAATGTTTTTTGTCTACTTGTTTTGTTTTTGCAGTACTGAGGATTGAACTCAGGGCCTCCACACTGAGCGGCATCCCTAGCCCTCCTTTATTTTTCATTTTTAGACAGGATCTCACTAAGTTGTTGAATTACTCGGGCTAGGCTTGAAATCAAGACTCTCCTGCCTCAGTCTCCCAGAGTGCTGAGATTACAGGCATATGCCCCCACACCAGCCATAGGACTTGGCCTTGGATGTCTGATTTGGGACTCTGCATTTGACTCTGATGACAGTAATAGTTTCTGAAGATTTTTCAGGCAAGAAAAGGGGACATACTAAGAGTTCTGAGTTAAAAGTAGGAAAAACCAGGGTAAAGGGAGAGGGGGAAAATGAAGGGAATTGAAATCTGTTACCTACATGTAATTCTCCACAGTCAATATAATCATTATGTGCTACAAGCATGTAGTAATAAAAATTTTAAAAAATTTAAAAATCAGAAGCATGGGGACCAGTCTCAGAGAGACTCAGCCAGTTTTGGTGGGAATAGAAATGGATGGAAATGAATCTATGGAACCCACATGGTAGGGGAATCTAAAGAAGTTGACTGTTGATTGGCTATGGAAGGGCAAAGATGTGGAGAAGAGGCCATAAAAATCAAACTTTTTACCCCAGACGCCCGGGAAGCAAATATTTCTGCCAATATAAGTACTGAAGTCAGGAAGATAAAGTGATCAGGTGGGGAACGAAGCAGGATAGGTTGAAGGTGCTGGGAATTGAGGGGTTCAGTGTATAGGCATTATTGACTTATTAGTGGGACTAGCACAGGTAATTTCTGAAGGAGTACCAGGAATTGAACTCAGGACCTCACACTTGCCAGGCAAGCACTGTGCCACTGAGCTGTATCCCCATCCCATAATACAGATAAACTGAGATAACTTGACAGATGTTGAAAGTCTGTTCCGGTTGGGTATGGTGGTACACGCCTGTAACGCCAGCACTGGGGAAGCTGAGGCAAGAATTCAGGGTCAGCCTGGGCTACATAGTGAGTTCAAGGCCAGCCTACATCGGGAGACCCTGACTCAAAATTTTAAAAAAGAAATAAATAAAGAAAGAAAACAAACAAAAACAAATAAAAAACAGTTCTGGAGGTCAGGAGAGTTTTGGATTGGGAAAGATCCCAGAGGCACCTGCACTGTGGTGCCATGTAAATTATGGAAGTGAAGGCATGCTGGAAACAAGAGGAATGACCTCAGGAGGTGTCACCCTTGGGAACTGAGAGGAAGAAAAAGAGCCATGAAAGAGTGGAGGAGTAACCAAGGGAAAAAAAGGACCCTTCATGAGTGACAAACCTGAAGGCAGAGATCGGGTGACTGACCCTTGTGTCCCATGCACCGTCGCTGTGCCTGCTGTACAAAAGGCATAAGGCACCAGGCCGACTGAGTGAAAGAATGACTGCTCAGAATAGAGCCAGTAGAAGGCCTATAGAGGAAAAGGGCATGGTCAGAAGAAGGTAGTTTTTATGGCTTGTATCTAGATGTCCCCAAAGCCTCAGTCAGTCACATATGGGGCTTCTCAGCACTGGCTGGACCTAGGGTATGTGATGCTGGGATCAAGGATGTGGTGCTGGAATTGATTCATGGTGCGAAGCTAGGACTAAGGGTGCCCCACCCTCCCTGGACAGGTATAAAGGACAGAAAGAGAGCTGCTGTTTGTCACTTGCAGCTTGCTGCTTGCTGCCTTCTGGCTGCGATGAAATGTTTCTCCTCTGCCATGCCACCCTGCCTTGGAGCCCACCAATTATGGTCCAAAACCTCTACAGACTGTGAGCCAAAATAAACCTTTGCTCCTTTACCTTTAGTTTTTGGGTATTTTTTCTCAGCAATAAGAAAAGTAACCAAGACAGTGGTTAATCACGTTAAATGAAGAGAACAATGTTGAGAAATAAGAGGCCCAAGGCTTTCTCAATTCTTCAATCCAGTGGTCACAGTACGTGGTACAGGTGGGGCACAGGGTGACGACACCACCAAGTCACAGGAGATCTGCAGGGCGGGGCAGGCTGGCCTCACTCCCATTCACTACTTTTGTCTCATTGGGTTTCCAGGGTTTGGGTGCCAGGACCTGCTCTGAGTCAGGAAAAGAGCATTTCTCATCTTTTGACTAAAGTGAGGGAGGAACCTGAGTGGGCTTCTTTTCACACTGGATTTCTGGGATCGGGGAGTGGGGACAGCCCTGTGTGGGACCTGATCACATGAAGGAGGAGCAGGGCACTCTGATCTTTCACTAAAGGCATCTTTGGCCTCGGTTTCATACCTACGTAGCCTCTTCTGGCTGTGAAGAAGGCAATGTGTTTCTCCTCCAAATGTGGGGCAGTGGGTACCCCTTAAGAAAGGCATTTTGTGCTTAAGAAAGGCATTTTGTGCTGCAAGAAAATGGAGTTTGGGAGTGTGAGAGTCCCCACTCTGGTCCCACTCCTAACTACCCTCTTTCTCATTTGGGCCCTTGAACAGACTAGGAATGTTCTAGAAATGTGTGTAAGGAAGACAGAATGGGGACACAGACTGGTTTGGCCACCCCGAGATCTCCTGTGGCATCAGCTCAGCTCAGTCCCTACTTAGTCTGACTGAGCCTGAGCCTTGCCTGGCTCCAGACCCGAGTTAGCAACACATAAGGAGTGGGCCAGCTCTCTGGGGGCTGACTCACTCAGCCAGCTCTGGGCTACTGCTCTCTGTGCAGCGAAAATATTTTCATCTCCTAGTCATTATGTTTTTTTCTCAGTTAAGCCTTGACCCTCCCTCCCCTTGGGATGGCCGGAAAGTGAGGCATCTTTGACCTCAAGGAACCACAACAGTGAAGGCTGAGACCATTCAGATTTAGTGTCTTCCCCCACTGCTGAATCCAGTTTTCCCAGACTGAGAGATGCCTGCTATCTTGGGGTACAACCCCAGGAGACCTGTGTGTGTGTGGGTCGGGGTGGGGGGTCCTCCCTCATATCCCCATACCCTAGGAGTGCAGCAATAAAAACAAACAGAAACAAAACACCATGACAGAGAGAAAATGTAGAACAAAGCTTTTTTCTTCCTTTCATTAAACAAACAAAATGAAAAAACAAAAGACCCTGAAAACCAGGTAGCCATGTAGCTGTCTTTGCTAACAGATAAACCATTGCCTAAGGAGTTAGCCAGAAAGCTAAGAATATTCTGGGGTATTGTGGCTTAGGTAAGAATGTCAGTTAGCTCTGTCCAAATTTGGAGCAACGTTGGGGGCTATTTCAAGCCACGTGAAATGTCAACACCTGTGGTGCAGGACTACGCGCAAAGTAAACTGAAGTGACTGCTCTTACAGCCAGAAAGAATCAAACTTGCTGGCTGTTCAGCTTCATTTGGAAGGGGAAAGTCTTGGGTAGAAAAGGCCGTCTGACTGGTCCCTCCTTGCAGCAAAAACACAGCTTGTTTATCTTGATCGTCTGGGTTCAGATGAAGCAATCAAAACTTCAGGAAGTCTTGATTTGGAAAGAGCAGTCTCCCACACATTCTTCAGTGTTAGGTGCCACCAAATTCTGGATGTTGTCAATTTTTACTCAACAATGGTATCTTATGTTTAGTTATTTATTTAAAGACAAGGTCCCACTACGTAGTTCAGGCTGAACTTGAACTTACTATGTAGCCCAGGCTGGCCTAGAACTCTTGGCAATCCTCCAGCCTCAGCCACCTTAATGCTGGGATACAGGCATGGGCCATCATACCCTCTTACGTTTATTTTTATGTCTTAGGAGAGATGAATTTACTATAAGTGGATCCTCCTTTTAAAAAAACATCACTTGTTATTTTTTTCTGCATTTTCTATTCACACTCATTTTCTTATTTGCAAGCATTTCCTATCTACCTAGAATAACACCATTTTGTCATATGTGTTGTGAATACACTTTCCTGGTTTGTGCCTTATCTCTTAACTTTATCTGCAATTTCTCCAAGTCATAGCATCTGATGAGAATGAATGAGGTCACCCTGACAGTAATACCAAAATATCATTAAGTTTAGTAATCACCTAATTTACTGCTCACAACCAACATTTACTGAGCATGTACTAAGGGCTTCGTGTGCAATTAATCCTCCGAATTATTCTATAAAGTGGGTACTGTTATTAGTGCCATTGTAAATCAAGAAATAGAAACAGGAGAGGGTAATTTGCCCAGTTACACAGCCTTGTAAGGGACGGAATTTGGGTCTAGAATCCAGACCTGTCCAACTTCCAAGTCCTTGGCTCCAACTCTCCACTGTCCAATACAATAGCCACCTGTAGCCATTGAGCACCTGAAATGAGGCCAGCCTAACTCCAGACACCAAGGATAACAAAAAATGTGAAGCTGAGTGTGGCTGTGTACTCCTACAAACCCAGCTGCATGGGAGTTCGAGGCAGGATTCCAAGTTTGAGCCCACCCTGGGCAACTCAGTGAAACCCTTCCTCAAAATAAAACTTACTGCTTTTTCTTTTCTTTTTTTCTGTTTCCAGGGATTGAACTCACAACCTCACGCTTGCCAGACAGGCGCTTAAGCCACTGAGCTAAATCCCCAGCCCTGCTTTTTCTTTCTTTTTTTTTTTTTTTTGGTACTGGGAATTGAACTCACAACCTCATACTTGCCAGGCAGGCACTTATGCCACTGAGCTAAATCCCCAGCACCTCAAAATAAAATTTAAAAGGGGGCAGGGTTGTAGCTCAGTGGTAAGACTACTTGCCTATCATGTGTGAGGCACTGTGTTCAATTCCCAGAACTCAAAACTAAACAAGATTTAAATTACATGTTGAAATAATTATTTTGGCTATACTGTTTAGTAAAATACTTTGTTTAATTTTTAAAAATACTACTGCTAGAAAATTTTAAATGATTTACATTACATTTATACTGGCAACACCTTTTTAACCACTTTCAAACACTGCCATCCTTTACTAGGGTGAAGACAGTCTTTGTGGTAGCCTGAAATCTTCTCTCCCTCAGTGACATCACTGTTGGCTCCTTTTTAAGTTTGAACTAAAACCTCCGGTTGGTTTTTCGTTTGTTTTTTTACATTCATTGAAATCACCTGAGCAAGGCTAGTGGTGTACCTCAGTGACCAAGGCCTTGGGTCAGACCCTCTAAACTAAAAAAAAACAAAACCAAAATCACTTCTGGACCTCACCTTCTTGGAACAGTCTTGGTTCTCTCCACCTTTCTCCCAGGCCCATTATAGGACCAGGTTTTGTCATCATTGTCGCCAAATTGGGAGATCCAGCCTATCTCTGTCCTTCCCGCCTCTCAAAGAGCAAACCCAGCCCTCCTGCGGGGTGCTACAGAGGCCCCAGAAAGGTGATCTCCCAAAGTTCAGAGAACCGGCTGGAGATTTAGCTCAGCGGCATAAGCAACTGCCTGGCAAGCGTAAGGTCGAGAGTTTGATCCCCGGCACCAAAAAAAAAAAAAAAAAAGCCAAAGTTAAGAGAGACAGATGCAAAGGTGACCCAGGACAATGGGCAGTTACTGTTTAATGTACAGGGATGAGTGGAAAGTTCTTGAGAGGGATGGTGGTCAAGGGTGAACAATCATTAGGAATACACTTAACGCCAACACTGTACTCTTCAAACTGGTTCAGGGTTGAGAATGTTGGGCCCTGGGTTTACTTTCCAGCAAAACACACACACACACACTACTACTATGGTAAATGCTATCCAAATTTTACAATAATTAAATATATATACTATATATATATTTTTATATATTGTATATATATATTAAATAATTAAATGACGTTCTTATAGATACTACAACAGGAACGCCAGAAACATTCAACTAGGCAAAACAGGCCTGACACTAAAGGACAAAAATGATCCCACTCTCAGAAAAATATCTAGACTACGCAAATTCCTAGAGGCAAAAAGTAGATCAGAAGTTACCGGGGGTGGCCAAAGAAAGAGAAAAAGAAAAAAACCTAGGGCTGGGCGGAGGACTGCTGCGCGCAGCTGCAGAGCGCGCGTGGGCGCAGGGCAGCTGGGGGGCCTGGGCGGGCGGTGCGCGCGGCCCGCGCTCCCGCAGTGCAGCCGGCTTTGTCCCCGCCGCGTCCGTGCCCGCGCCCGCGCCCGCGCCGCGCGGCCCCGCTGGCTGAACAAAGGGCTCGGAGGCGCCTGAGGCGCGCTGGGCCCTGGGAGGGTGGGCCTGGGTTTGCAGCGGCCCTGTTTACTCCGGGAGTATGAAGGATTTCCTCTTCCTGTTTCTCGTCCGCCACCATCCCGATTTGAACTAGCAGAAGTGCACACTTCCTGACTTCCTCCCGTGCCCACGTAAAAACCGCACACGCGCGCGCGCACCCACGGGCTTTGCTTTTGTTTTCCAAGACACAACACTAATCCGGCAGGCGCCTCCCTGCCTCTCGCGTTTCTAGGGCACCGTGTAAGCACAGGGCCTCGTCGCGTCGCGCTTCTAGTGGGGGAGCGTGAGCCCAAGGCGGAGGCCGCTCGGCTCGCGCTCCCTTAAGTGGTCCTTTGTCGCCTGCGTTTCGCGACGGTGCCTGCTTAGCTCCAGAGCGAGGAGAATTCCTGCTTTTCCCAGTAGGGTTGAGATTTCTCCTCTCCTTGCGGGGCGGATGGAAGTGTCCCCGCCGCACTGCCTGCTTTCCGAGATGGCATCCCCAGCTGCGCCTCTCCGTCCTGTGGCTGCGCCCCGACCCTCCCCGCTCACGGCCCTGACCCGCGCGGCCCTGACACCCGGCTCCCCGCCCCCAAGCTGCCCCGGCCCCTCCCCCTCGCGTTGTCAATGTCTTAAGTGCCCAGTCTCCCAAACCAAAGGATAAAAGAACCTGCGACTGCCCTGTGTGACTGTCCTCTTTCTTCCCTTCCATTTCCTACACAACGTGCCTAACTTTTTCTAATTTGTTTTTTTTATTACATCCCTATGGCTCACTATCCAAAAGTGTAAGAAAAGGATCCTGTTTGCTGACCACTCACTTCCCTCCTCAAGGCCATCTTCCGATGCCAGTTTCCTATGTATCTTTCTGGAGAAGTTGTAGCTATGCATTTATATTCCCAAGCAGTAGCGTAAAAGGTACAGGCTGTTCTGCACACCGCATAGCTTCTTGGAAGACTATCTGCTCCCTCTGCAGTCTCCAGCTCCTCCACTCCGCTCTGCAGTCTTCACACCACTGCAGCTGCTCTGCGGAGCTGGACACTCCTGTCCGGTCCCGTCTACCAGGTCCTGCATCTGACCAGCTTGCCGGGCCTGACCTTTCTGACCTTCACCATATCTCCTTGTTCCTCTGCTTCCACCTTCTCTGGGGCCCCATTTGTCACCTAAGGCCACTGCAGTAGCTTGCTTCCAGGCTGTGCCCCCTGCCTTATTATTGATCCTCATCCAGCCTTGGTTTCAGGAGATGGATAAGGTTTATTGCACTGACCTGAGTGACCGAGGCCAGGGTTAGGATCTGGACCCTGTCCTTTCCTTGCCTAGCACCTCCTTCAGCAAATTGCCCCTGTGTGGTGTCTCTGGTTTCCTCTCGGATGACCTCCAGGGCCTGGCTCCAGGCCTTCGGAGGCTGTAATTACAGTTCCCTTTCTCCCCAGCCCCGCCCCACCCTGGCTCCCCGTACAGCTGGCTCTCTGGTGGGCCACACTCCTCCTTCCCATTGCCTGCACTTCTGAAAAGCCCTCCCTGATCTGCTTGTCGAGGTCTTCTCATCCTTGAGGCCCTGACTCAGCTGTACTTCTCCCCCAAATCCTTCTGCTTGTCCTCTGGTGGCAGGAACCGTTCTGTCCTTGCAGAGCCACACTCCGTCGTGCTTTATTTGTGTCTCACCAATGTCCCTGACCACGGTGCTTGTGGAGCTGCACCATGCCTGTCCTGCTGCCACCCGTCTATCCCACAGCCTAGATAGTGCTTTGCACAGGGAAGGGGGTAACGTTGTGAAAGTCACATGATCTGGGCCCGAGCCCTGGCTGTGATAGTTTTTAAGCCTCAATCCCCTACTCCTAAAATAAGATAACAGCCTAATTCATGGTGTGGTTGTGCTGGTTAGATGAGACAGTATTTATGAGAAGCCAGCTGTAGGGCTTTATGCTTGTAATCCCAATAGTCTGGGAGGCTGAGGCAAGAGGATCAGAAATTTGAGCCCAGTCTGGGCAACTTGCTGAGACTCTGTCTCAAAATAAAAAATAAAAACAAAAAGGGCTGGGTTACAGCAATCAATCAATAAATAATAACAAGAGAGAGAAAGGATTTTGTAATCTGTAAAGCTATTTAAAATACAAATTAATTTTACAGATTTATTGATTGTCATACTGGGGGCCTCCCTGCATGAACTCTATTACCGAGCTAGATCCCCAGCTCTACAGAAAAATAATAATAGTAAAGATAAATATTACCCAGATGTGGCAAGAGTAACTGCCTTTCCAAAGAGAATTATTTTAAAAAGTTGGAAATGAGGAAAATGAGTTATTTCTCTTGGTTACTCAAAATTTGGGGGATTGATTTATAATTTTTCCTTTTAATAAGTTAGTTACCATGCTGGGCATGATGGCTCCTTCCAGTAAACCTAGCGTTTTGGGAGTCTGAGGCTGTGGGATCACAGCCTGGACAACTTAGCAATTTAATAGGAACCTGCTTCAAAATTTAAAAAAAAAAAAAAAAAAAAAAAAAAAGCCTGTGTGTACAGCTCTGGGTTCAATCCCCATTACCACCAAGAAACAAGTTCAAGTCCTACTTACACCACTCAATAAGACACTGGCTCAAGATAGATAGATAGAGTGAGCTAGGAAGGTAGTTAAATGGTAGAACATTTGAGTTTGATTACCAATACCAACTCACACACACAAATCAATTCCCAAATGGTGTTAAATATATTAGTAAAAGCTACAAATTATCTAACTTTTGAACAATGAGGCACTGATTAAATTACCATTCACAGGAATAATACATTGTCATCAAAATTATAAAATACTAGGCCTGGGGTTTAGCTCAGTGGCATAAGTGCCTGCCTGGGAAGCATGAGGTCATGAGTTCGATCCCCAGCACCAAAAAAAAAAAAACTATAAAATACTGTATATATTTGGGAATGGGGTCGAGTCACGCTCTCACTTTTGTTTAGGCTGGCCTTGAATTCACTATATATCCCAGGCTGGCTTCAAACTTGGTGATCCTCCTGCTTCAGCTTCCTGAGCACTAGGGATTACAGATGTGTGCCACAAGGCTGGGCTACAAAATATTTTTGAAAAATATTTAATGATGTGATGTGCAGTTATAGTATGACATAAGAACTTAAAAAGCAGTACACTGAATAGTATTTGTAGAGAAGTATAAGAAGTGAAGACACTTTTCCCGGCATCCTCATAGCTTTTTAATAGGCCTCCAAATGGGGCGCCTAGTGCCAAAGAGCTTGGGACACATTCCAGGGCCTGAGTCTTACACAAATAGCTCCCTCTCTACCTCCCAAGAGCCATGGATTTGGGACGGATGAACCAGGAGCCTAGTGCCTCCAGGGAGGCCATGGCCTGTCCCAGATCCAGTGGCAGATTGTGGCCTGCCTCTGTGTCCCCCTAGCCTGACAATCCAGGGTCTTTTCTCCACCATTCCACCCAGCTGAACTGTGGGCCTGAGACAAATACAACTTCTCAGGTCCTGCTTTGACACTGTGTCCAAAGTGGGTTTGTAGAAAGAACCGTCTGCAGCCAATGCACAGGCTCCAGCTACAAACTCCAGAGAACAAAGCTCCAAAGGAGGCCTGTGACCACAGGAGAAGGTAAAGCGAGCTACCATGGGTGGTTAGGGAAATGTGGGGCTCCACACAGAAAGTGGCACTTGTGCTGATATGAGGGGACAGTAGGACTCTGACAGATGTAGGTATTATAAGAAAGTCATATGGTTTTTGTCTTATGTTTCAAAGGGGGAGAGGAATTTTTGCTTAAAATATGCTTTACTTCCCTTATTAAAACTTTTCAAGGCTGGGCATGGTGGTGCATACCTGTAATCCCAGCATTTGGGAGGATGAGGCAGGAGGATCACTGTGAGTTTGAGGCCAGCCTGTGCTACACAGTGAGTCCAAGTCCAACCTGAACTATATAGCAAAACCCTGTCTCAAAAACAAACAAACAAACAAACAAAACTTTTTAAGTTGGGAATACAAATAGTAAAGCACACATCTAGCATGTGTAAGGCCCTGGGTTTGGATCACAATAAAAGAACAACTTTTACTGTAGAAAATGTGGAAAATAATGATAAGAAAAAGCATAGCCTCCTATAATCTTGCTATCTACAGCAGTGGTTTTTAACCTGGGCTTCTTCTCAGTATCTCCCATGGAGCTTTTAAGAAATACCAGGAACTGTCTGCAGAAATTCTGTGATATTTTTTATTACTCTCAGGCCTTAGGCTTAGTCTCACTGAGTCTGTCATGAAAACAACTGCTTCAGTCTCAAATCTCTTTCTCCACTGAGGTTCCATAGTCCTCATGCCTGTGTTTCCCATATCCCTCTTCCTGCCCCAGGAAAATGAACTCCTGGGGAGGCACCCGGACTCTGGCCCCAGGATGGCTCAAACTTAAGTCCCAGGCCAGGCTCTGCTAGCAAAATAATTAATTTTACTTTTTACACAAAGAAGATCATTACATTCTTATTTTTAGATGGTTGAGCTTTTCCCCCAGCGTTTTACTATTATAGATAACCTTGAACACACTCATGGTTGTTTCCTTGAGATAAATTATTTGAAGAGAAATTATTTAGTTAAAGGGTACCTAACTTTCAAGGCTTCTGATGTAGGTTGCCAATTTCTCCTCCAGTTTGTCTAATTATACATCCACCAGCTGTATGTGGTGCCTTTTATAGTCATTCATCCCTGACTAAACTGAGTATTTAAAAAACACCAGGAGTTTAAAAAAAACTACCTTTCTTTAACTGCTATTATTGGTGAAGTTGAGGATTTTTCTATTTACCTCCCATCATCGCTTGTGTTATATTTTTATTTTTTTAATGTAATTTTATTTATTTATTTGAGTTGGGGTCTCGCTATGCATGCAGTTCAGGCTAGTCTCGAGCTCACTCTGTAGCCCAGGCAAGTCTTGGACTAGCAACAGTCCTCCTCCCTCAGCCTTCCAACTGCTGGGATTACAAGTGTGCACCACCACCACGCCTGGCCTTTTTTCTCCTTTTTTTTTTTTAATCAGGAATGGAACTCAGGACCTTGCGCTTGCCAGGCAGGTGCTTGTGTCGCTGGGCTATATCCCCAGCCCTTATTTTTTAAATTTTTAGTATTTTTTAGCTTTTTAAATTTTTAAATTTTTGGTACTGAGAATTGAACTCAAGTCCTTTGCTTGCCGGGCTCATATCACTGAACTACATCCCTGGCCCCTACCACTTGTTTTTTTTTAATGATTTGCACCTGCAAATGATTTGCATTTGCGCCTTGAGATATTAGACTTTTGCTCTTGATTCATAATCATTGCAATATTGAGTACATTTGGGTAAATTAAAGTGCAAAATAAAAGCTAGATAATAGGAAATAGGGAGATAGGTCTTTTGCAAATGGGAAATGGACAGAGATGGAGGGTGGGAAAAAGAATGGGACACATAAAAAAATAAAAAATAAATAAATAAATAATAAAAATAAATTAAAAAATAAAAAAGAATGGGACATATGTAGAATTAAGATGTGTTACGTATATGCACCAACTTCCCATTGCAAATGTATTCATTTTGCACTGCAAACATGTACTAGTAAAAATAATAATAAAAGAATACATTTACAGCCAGATATGGCGGTACCTGCTTGTTCCTAGCACTCTGGGAGGCTAGGCAGAACTGCAAACTCAAACCTAGCCTGGAGAATTTAGCAGCTTAACAAGAATCTGCCTCAAAATTTATCTTTGCAATTTTTTTCCAAATCCATTTTATTTCAAGGATAAAAAGAAAGAAAAGAGAAAAGAAGAGGAAAGAGAAGAAGAAGGAGGAGGAGAAAAAGAAAGAAAACTACAACAGCATTTCAAAAACACATCAATCAGGGTTGCCTCAAAATTTTTTAAAAATTCAAAAAAAAAAAAAAAGAAAGAAAAAGAAAAGAAAAAGAGCTGGGCGTGGTGGCGCACTCCTGTAATCCTAGCGCTTGGGGGGGGGGGTGCTGAGGTGGGAGGATTCTTGCACATTCAAGACCAGCCTGGTCTACAAAGTGAGCCCAAGTCCAGCCTGAACCATATAGTGAGACCCTGTCTCAAAAAGACAAAAAAACCCCAACCAACCAACCAAACAAACAAACAAAAAAAATCCCCACAAACAGTAACTCAGTATATTTTGAAACATCTTTCTTTTTTAGCTTTCAATTCTGTTTTATGCTTTTAGCACAGAAAATTTGGAAATATTTACAATATCAAATTTCTTAATTGTTGTTTGATACAGGGTCTCATTATATAGCCCAGACTGGCCTCAAACTTGTGGTAGTTCTCCTGCCTCAGCCTCCCTAGCACTTGGAGCTAGGGAGCTAGGGAGCTTCTAAATCTTTTCATTTGCAGCTTTTGGTTTTGGTTTCATGTTTCTAGGTGGCAAGTTTTAAATAGCTCCCATGATATTCCCTGACAGCTGAGTCCTAATATTAATTGAAGAGGGTTATTGACATAAGGCATTTCTCTGCCCACTGACTTTTACCCCTTTTCGTTCCATCTCTCTTTCTTTCTTTCTTTCTTTCTTTCTTTCTTTCTTTCTTTCTTTCTTTCTTTCTTTCTTTCTTTCTTTTTTCTGTGACTACGATAAGAAATACATTTGATACTGCAAATGACTATATGATGTCTATTTTAAAATGTTTCATGAAACATTGCTTATCCTGCCTCTAGGTGATAGTCTGAAATTTCTAACTAAGAAAGTCAAACAGAGTAATTTTATCCTATTTTTTTAATGGTATGGCTTGGAGCTAGAGTGCATACTTAGCATGTGTGAGGCCCTGGGTTCAATGTTCAGCACCAAAGGAAATTAAACTGATTTAATAATCCATCAAGAGGATCTTAACTGAGAGTTTGAGACCAGGAAGAGGCTGATTTTCACTCTCTGCAGTCTCACCTGCTTCCATGCCACTGTGGCAAGTTTCCCAAACAGAGGGTGATAGAGAGGTCAGACAACCATAAATCCACAGAGGACACCGAAGCCTTGTGTCTGGCCACTCAGGCTGAACTAAGCTTTGATTGACATTGCCCAAATTTGAGTTTTGGATTTAAATCCTGAGGTTGAACACATGGTTCTTTCTAGTTGCACAACCCTGTGTAACTAGTCTCTTCACTTTAATTATTTAATTTTTTTTTTTTTTAGCTCATTATGCAGTTCAAGCTGGCCTTGAATTCACTTATGTAGCCCTGGCTGGCCTCAAATTCACTGTGATCCTCCTGCCTCAGCCTGCCGGGTGCTGGAATTACAGGTATGTACCACCACACCTAGCTATCCTCACTTTAATGCACTACTGGAAAACTGTTGTCCATTGTGTGATCTGGACTTGGCACCAAATGGTCAACAGGATCTGCTCAAGCTCATCTGTTCCTGCAATCAGAGCCCAAGGAAAGGATGACACAACTTTTTTGGGCAGAAAAACTAATCTGGCATGTCCTTTGCACATACATTTGGACTGGCGTGAGGAAGCTAGCCCTACATGGTGAGGGTGGAGAGTTATCATGTGGCTTACTTCCAAGAAAGAGACTGATGACACTGTCACCAGCTAGCACTGGTCCTTACTTTGATAATGGAAATTAAAACAGAAGCAAGAATTTGCAGGAGGGCCAGAGATTTAGCTCAGTGACATAAGTGCCTGCCTGGCAAGCACAAGGTCATGAGTTCAATCCCCAGTACAAAAAAAAAAAAAAAAAAAGAATTTGCAGGAAAAATACTTCAATTGGAAAGCAAGAGAAAATGGCAAACTGGGCGTGGTAGCACATGCTTGTAATCCCAACATTCGGGAGACTGAGGCAAGAGGATTGCTACAGGTTCAAGGCCAACCTGGGCTATGTAGTGAGTTTAAGGCCAGTCTGAACTATTGAGCGAGATTCTGTCTCAAAGAAACCGAAACAAAAACAAAACAAAGCAAGAGAAAATGGTAAGGAATTCTAGTTTGAAAAGTGGACAAAGATCAAGCTGGTCCTTAAGAAAGGATAGCAAGAGAAACTAGGAAAGGGACTGGAGCTGGTGCAGCCAGAGGGGGTGCACACCGATGAAGACCGTCCAATTGACCTGTGGACAAAAACACAGAGATCAGTTATCTGGGGTGCAGCGGTGGACTGGGGATGGTTGATCATTCCGCAGCTCTTGGTTTGTAGCTGGAGGAGCCGTTGTGACTGGGGACAGTTTGGCTCCTGATGGGCGATCGCCACCAGGGGTGGGCTGCCCCGCTCTGCTTTGACAGGAGCCCAGGATGGCGGCAGCCTCGGGACACTGACTGGAGACTTTCACGTAGCATGGTGGTGTAGGTGTTGTAAACCTGGTCATCGGATTCAGCTAATTCTGCAAACTAGTTACTCAGATCGTAGTGTCCTCCATGCTGAAGGGGATTGAGGTAGTTGAGCTACACTGAATGGCTCATGAATCTTGTTTTGCCAACTTTTCCTAAATAGTTACCACATCTACATCCAAAGTTTTACAATAATAAATAATATGAAACGAAGGTCAAGATTTGTTTTGCTTTTAGTTACTTGGAGAGTATCTGTCTATAGGCCCAAAGCAAAGAGTCACAGTTTTAGCAAAAACTGCTTTTAAGTACCTGATTGCCCCAGAAGAACACACAGGTCATGCTTTTAATGAGTAACAGGTTAAGGGCACAGGAATTTGTCTGTCCTCTGTCACTATGTTGGTCTCTGACTGTGTGAACAAAAATAAAGCAATGAAGAAGCTGTGGGGAAGATATGTCCACCGAGGAACTGAGCTCAGAATCTTGAATGCAAAAGTTACCATTCGGTCTGGGATTTCCCCATCTTCCCCTCACCCCAGTGTTGGGAATTGAAACTAAGGGCTACCTCTCCAGCCCTTTTTATTTTATTTATTGATTGACTTATTATTATTATTTTTTACTTTAAGAGAGTCTTGCTAAATTGTCCGGATTGGCCTGGAATTTGTAATCCTGCTCCAGCCTCCTGAGTAGCTGAGAATACAGGCATGGATCACTATGTCCAGCCATTTATCAATCTTCTGTTCTGGGCCAAGTCAAAACTCCTCTATGCCTCATTTTTTTCATCTATAAATGTTTTAATAATATCAGCTTTCTCAGGGATGTAGAGAAATGCAGTTGAAAATCACAGCAGTACAGCACTAAGCAGTGATAGCTCCCATATATATTGAGGTCTTTCTGATTTTGAAAAGCTGTGGAACCAGTGGCCATTGCATTTGGATAATGGTTGTGCCTATAGTTTAACTACAGTTAGAGTTAATGCTTTTAGCATCATTTATTTATTTGTTTGTTTATTTTTCGAGATGGAGTCTTCTTATGTAGCCCATGTTGGCCTTAAACTCACAGCGACCCTCCTGCCTCAGCCTTCTGAGTGCTAGGATTACAGGGGTGTGCCTGGCAATGGTTCTAACAGTCTTAAAAGGTGTTCTAGTACAAGTTAGGCCAGGCACCTGTAGCAATTGCTTTTTAGGACTGAAGGTGCGTGTGCAAGCGTCTATGCAGTGAACCTGAAACACAACCAAACTGAGTCAAATACATATCATATATTTTAATTTCCTTTCTTTCAGAGCTATCAGGGCTTCCTGTAGAGCAATCACAGCCTACTTCGCAGGCATCTCTGAGCCTTTTGGATTGTGTGCCCTTCACTGAGCAGTCCTTCACCCACTAAACACCCAATGGTACCTTTGGAAGACGAGCTCTAGAGCAGCAAGCTGGGGGTGGTGAAGATGAGTTTTAGCTCTTCAGAAAAACAGTGAGGTCAAAATGACTGAGCTCCTGCCCAAAACAGTGAGACTGTGAGTGGAGCAACCTAAAATCACAGGGCGAATTTATAGCTCAGAACAGTTCCATGAGGCCTTCTCTAGGGTGACAGGGTGGTCTTGTTGCCTTTTTTCTTTCCCCTGGATAATTTCCTGCAGGGGGCGCAGGGTAGGAAGTTGTGTGGCCCTCAAGGGTTTTCCCTGGTCTCAGAAGAGACAAAGGCTAGGGCGAGCCTCAGGCCTGTGTCCGGGCTAGGCCCTTGCTTGCCTGGGCAGAGCTGAAGACTGCAGGTCCCCAACCCCGGGCAGGCAAACCAGACTCTCCCTCCTGGGAATCTGAAACCTGAACAGAGTCTCTGTGCCTGGCAAGCTTGGGCAGCATCACGTGAGACATGGAGCTGTAGAAAGAAGGTCCCCTGGCTGCCCTGCTCCCTGCCTGACTGCTATAGTTTATTAGCTCTGCCTTCAGCCCCTGGGCCATGCCTGTCTCCTTCCACAAAGTCCCATTTGGACTGGGTAATCAGAGTTTCTTCCAGAGGACTCAAAAAATAAGTGAAAAACGCAACCAAAAGCAGACTGAAAGAGTTGTGCCCTTTCACAAACCAAACAAGGAACCATTATACAGCGTCTTAGGAGTACAGACATGGTGAGGTGAAGAAAGTATGAACTTTGGTCCTTTGTTCTTTGAAACTTTTTCCATTCTCAAAGTAGTTTTGAATCATGGTTTTCAACCGGTCTGCTGTATATGCTTATGAAAGCTTCCTGAGTCTTAATTTCCTTGACTATAAAGAGGAGATCACCTACTTTATAAAGTTGATTTGCTGATTATTTAAGTGACATTTCTGGTGGTCACTCTGTGGTTATTTTTGCTTATTTCCTAGCCAGCAGCTGTGTGACAAATAGCTGAGATCTCTGGAGATTAATGACATAAGGATTCTTTAAATATTAGTACATTTTTTTAAAAAAACAGGAATACTGGGCTGAGGATATAGTTCAGCAACACAGTGCTTGCCTGGCAAGCATGTGGTTGTGAGTTTGATCCCTGGAAACAGCAACAAAATAGGAATACCTAATCCTTTCTTTTTAATGACTTTCATTTTCTCTTTTTCTTTCTTTCTTTCTTTCTTTCTTTCTTTCTTTTTTTTTTTTTTTTTTTTTTTTTTTTTTTTTTTTTTTTTTTTTTTTTTTTTTTTTTTTTTTTTTTTTTTTTTTTTTTTTTTTTTTTCTCTTTTTGAGACAAGATTTCACTATGCAGTTTAGGGTTGGCTTGAATTCACTTTATAGCCCAGGCTGATGTGGAATTTGTAACAATCCTACTGCCTCAGCCTCCTGAGTGCTGGGATTATAGATATGTGCCACCATGTCTGGCTCTTTTCCATGTATCTCTAAGAATAAGAAATTTTAATGCTTTCTTTTTTTCTTTTTCTTATTTTTTTTTTAAGTGGAATTCAGGTCCTCATGCATGCTAGGTAAGTACTGAACTCTTGGAAAGTAAACTAGTACAACCACTATGGAAATCAGTATGGAGATTCCTCAAAAAACTAAAACTAGAAATTCTATTCCTCTTCTAGGTATCTACCTGAAGGACTTTAAAACATACTCTAGTGAAACATGTATACTTAAGTATATATAATGGTACAGCCATAATAGCTAAATTTTGGAAGCAGTCTATATGTCCATCAAAAGATAAATGTATGAAGGACCACCTGGGTGACTCTCCTTGAAAGAAGAGTGCCTGGCCCTACCTCCACATATTGATGGGTACGGAGCTGGCTCATACGTTTCCTTATCCCCTCAACTGGCTTTAAGCAATGCAAACGGGTCTAGCCCAGGTGCTGATGTCTTTGAAGCAATGCAATAGGTCGGTGATGCCCCGCTACAGCTCTCAAGTCATATGCGTGAGCTAGGCCGAGTGACACTATGGTGTCCCTGAGAACCAGCCTTGAGAAAAGAAGCTATGTTTTCTTAGGGCATGGGTTCATCTCAGAACTGAAGCACTGACCTCAGAACACTAGATACTGCCCCAGTCTGTGATATGTGGAGGACTCTTTCTGCATATCCTCCTCTCTGCATATTGCAGAGGTGATTTCAGGCCTCCCGCTTAGCCCAGCTCACAGCACTCATGTACTTCCAGGCTTTCTCATAGTTGCTCATTCTAAAGCTATTCTACTCTTCATGAATTAATAAAACCGAGGTTCATCGTTGGGTCAAGGCAGTTCTAGCTGGATTTAGGACCCCCTTGGCTCCCCATAACTACAAATATGCCTTAGTGTCTTTATTCGTACCACAAATTGTACTGGGAGTGGTAGATTGGAATTAACTTATCGGAATTCCTATAACTTTCCCATGGGATTACAAATATCAACTTCACTGAACCTAGACGAGGTTGGGGGGCTGGGGATTTAGCTCAGCGGCATAAGCGCCTGCCTTGCAAGCAGGCAGTCGTGAGTTCGATCCCTGGTACCGATAAAAAAACAAAAACAAACAAAAAGATAAAAATTTAAAAAAAAAAATTGAACCTAGACGAGGTTGGGAAGGGTAAAGAAAATGTGGTAGTTATACAAAATAGAGTACTGCTGCATCATGAAGAAGGATAAACTTGAGTTATTTGTAGGAAAACATGTACCTTGAGAACATAATACTAAGTGAAATTAATCAGACACACAAGCTTAAATATTACATGGTTTCTCTTATATGAGAAACTCAAACTATGAAAGAAGAGCAAAATAAAAAATAAGAAGCAGAGAGGTAGATCTTTTGCAAAAGGAAAGGGGACCAGGCAATGGAGGGAAGGTGACAGGGAGAGAGGCAAGAAGAAGAAAGCGGGTTAAAGACAGTATTAATAGTGCAAGGCCCTGAGTTTGATTCCCAGTACAAAACAAACAAAAAACAATAATAAAAAAGTGTTCTGTACATGCACCAAGACCTCATGATCAATGTAATCATTATACACTGCAAGCATAGACTAAAAATTTTAAAAAAGAAAACTAAAGCAGAAAAGGGGGAAAAAGGTACTACTCAGCCCCTTCACTATTTCTGAGTGTACAGCTCTGTGGCAGTCAGCGCATTGATGTGTTTCCATAACCATAGGATGATCCTGTTTTCACGTGATTCTAAATATTTAATAGTGTATGTTTTATAAAAAAGTATCATGTGAATAAAAACACTTTCAACCCCTTCTTCAGACCACTTGGCTCTATTTCTCAGAGGGGGAACGATAGCAGCTGAGCTGATAGCGTGAACAGGGTCGAGTTGTGAGCAGCGCGGAGCCCTGCCCCAGTCGCTGCTGAAAGCAGGTTTCGAACTGTCCCACGCAATGCCTTTGTCTATGTGGTGCCCAGTTAGTTGGCCACTGGGGCTTCATATCTGTATTGAGCCTGTGTGCCAGGAACTGCAAAAAACACCTGGAAGAAGGATACAGCCCAAGGTGGCCACAGCACTGTCCTCCTTCTGGAACTCATTGCCACCCAGATGTAGACAAAGGATAGTCCGTGCCAGGCATAGATCTCCATGACATCAAATTAAAAAATGGAGTCTAGGACATGATTTTGAATGGCTCCAAATGTCCAGATGTGACTCTCCCCAACCTGCCTTTCCATTCTAGTGCTTGTGCTTTGATTATACCATGCTCTAATTTCATAGAAAATGTGTTTATTCTTGCCCAGAGGCTGCAAGGCTCCAAGTAATTATACAGATAAAACCAGTAACAAATGTGCCAGACTCCTTTTACTGAGATCTACTAGATCGACCTTGTGAAAGGAATTCATAACTGCTCAACTGCAACATGACTCCTAGCCAAGCAAGGCCCATTAGATTAGCTCTCTGGGGAAGGCCCTTGACAACAGCTAGATGGAAACTACACCCCTTCTCCCCTAACTACAGTTAGGGATAGCTCTTCAGAGGGGGACTATTACAGACAGCTAAGTTAGGTATTATAGGCAATGAGACAGGGCTAGGAGTCAGCCAGAAGACAAGAACACATTAAGAACTGGCTGGAGGCACATCTGAAGATTAAAGTCACAATGGAAAGATTTATACACGTCCCTAAGAAAGCTTGAGATTATTGGTACCACCCTTTTGAGATTTCTCATATAAATAAACCATTATCTTACTAGGGTGGGCTCTCTACTTCCACCCACTAAGACTAAGACTAATAAGGCTAAAACTAAAAACAAAACTAAGACTGTCCACCAGGTGTGGTGGCACATACCTGTAATTCCAGCACTCAGACGCTGAGTCAGGATCACTGCAAGATCTAGGCCAGCCTGGCGCCCCCCACCCTGCCCCAAAAAAGAACAGTTTCAACAACTAAGACTATAGATTATCAACCAAGGTTAATAAAGCCCTCTATCTGTCCTTGTTATTATTGGGTCAAATTATCTAAGTGACTATACATGTTAGTTGATTATAGTTTTGACTCACGTTGTACCCACGTTGTGATTTAGGTCTGTAAAACTTTCTCAGTGAAGTGAGCTCTTCAGTAATCCATTGGTATCTCAGGCGCTACTCCTATTCTCCAATAAATTGTCTTACTCTTAAAACAAATGCCAGGGAGAAGAGTTTTGATTATTTTTTCTCCACCAGTAGAGGCAGCAGGGTGGTAGTGGGGGCTGAGAGAGAGTGCGCTGAAAGGCTGCACAACGGAGCTCAGGCCAAGGCCTGTTGGACTCAGAAGCTTGAAATCACTACATGTGCTGGGGATGGAACCAGGGCCTGGTACACATGCAAGAATGTGCTCTACCACTAAGCAACATCTGTATCCCTGAATAGCTTTTCAGTGTCCCCCCTCTCCCCAGTGAAGGATTGGACCCAGAGCCTTTACAATAAGCTACATGCCAGCCCCTTTTAGTCCTTATTTTGGAATTGGGTCTTGCTAAGTCACCTGAAATTGCTCAGGATGAATTGGAATTTTTTTTTGTTGTTGTTGTTGTTTTGTTTTGTTTGGTACTGGGAATTGAACTCACAACCTCACACTTGCCAGGTGGGTGCTGTGCCACTGAGCTATGTTCCTGGCCTTTTGAGCTTGAATTTTTATCCTCCTTTTTTTTTTTTTGGTTTGAGAAAGGGATCCTGTAATGTAGTTCAGGCAGGCCTTGAACTCACACCAGATCCTCCTGCATCAGCCTTCAGAGTCCTGGGATTACAGATATGTGCCACCATGCCCTGCACTAGGTTTTTTTCTAAATGATTACCATAAAATGTTGTTTTCAAAACTGCAACAGATATTCCCTTCCAAAGAGGACTCCTTCCCACTCTGCCTGTGTGCTTTCCTTCATTCCACTGCCATTCCCCCCATACCCTAAATGCCACCTCCATACCTTTGCAATGTTATCTTTATCTGCCTTCCAGATAAAGAGATCAAAGTTTCTGCAAGATCTGATTTCCCCAGATACTTTACATGAGGAGGAGTGGAGGGGGGAGGAGGGATAGGTTGATTTGCTGAGAGGACACAGATGGAAATTTCTGGTCCAAAGGTCAAATCCTGGCTAGGACCGTGGTTCAGCGGTTGAGTGCTTATCTAGCATGTGCAAGGTCCTGGGTTCAATCCCCAGTAGTATGAAAAGAAGAAGAAAAACTACTAGAGAAAACACTTCAAAAACCAAAGGTGAAGTTGCCTGCACAGCTGGCCACCTTGGATCTGCACAGATAAGAGGTCAACCCGGCTCTCCTACTGTGGTGTTAGATACCAAATCTAGAGCAGAGTTCAAGCAGAAGACAGTCCTGGGGCTTTGTGCCCCATGGGCTTTTCCTTCAGGAGTCAGGTGTATAAGAGTATAAAGAAGGACAACTCGGGCCGGGGATTTAGCTCAGTGGCTTAAGCACCTGTCTGGCAAGTGCGAGGTCGTGAGTTCGATCCCCAGTACCAAAAAAAAAAAAAAAAAAAAAAAGGACAACTCTCTAGGACATCTGTAAATCCCAGCTGACAGGAGACTGACGCAGGAGGATCACAAGTTTGAGGCCAGCCTCCTGGGACTACATAAAGAGTTCAAGGCCAGCCTGGGTTACATACTAAGACCCTTCTCAATAAATAAATAAATAAAATAAAAACCCAGTAGAGAATATCTGTAAAGTAACTGGTTTTTAAAAACATGCCAAACCCAAAAGAGCACAAATTGACACTTTCTTTGGCCCTTCCTCACAGTAATCTCTATTCATGTGGGAATCCTTGGTCACTTAGGACATCAGCAGAGCCTCAGGTGATCATGATTGGGTAGACAGAATGGATAGGAGTAGCAGAGGAGAGAGCTGGAGTTAAATTCACTTTTTATTCTAGCAGTTCTCAAGAGCCCGGGGTTTAGCTCAGCAGCAGAAGCGCCTGCCTGGGAAAGGCTAGGTCACTAGTTTGATTCCCAGTACCAAAAACAAAACAAAACAAAACAAAACAAAACAACCCTATCCAAATAAACAAAGAAACAAAAACATGACTGCAGGCTAGAATCACCTGTGTGCATATTTTTGAAATCTCAAAGCCCTAGCTCCAAACCATCCTAATTATAAGAGATTCTCTATGATTTGGGACCATATATCAATATTTTTCAAATCTCAACTGGGTATGGTGGCACATGTCTGTAATTGTAGCACTACGGAGGCTGAGGCAGGAGGATAAGTTGCCATGACTCTTACTTTCTTTTTTGTTTTCTTTTGTACTGGGAATTGAACCAGGACCTTCATTATAAATTATATACCCAGGCCTTTTTGTTTTTAATTTTCAAACAGGTTTCTCTAAGTCACTGAGTTGCTCTGCTCCTATCTCCTAGAGTGTAGGGATCACAAGTGTGGGCCACCATGCCTGCCAATGTTTCATTTTGTTGCTTATTTGTTTTTTTTGTTTTTTTTTTAAATCTTACCAGGCAGGTGCTATGTCACTGAGCTACATCCCTGGCCCCACCTGCCTATGCTATTTATTTATTTATTTATTTATTTATAATCTTGCTATATAGTTCAGGCAGGCCTTGAACTCAACCTGTCTTTTTTTTTTTTTTTTGGTACCGGGGATCGATCTCACGACCGCACGCTTGCAAGGCAGGCGCTTATGCTGCTGAGCTAAATCCCCAGCCCTATACCTGTCTTTTTAAAAATGATATTTAGAAGTATAACTGTTCCCTGAGGGTGGGTTTGTAGGTTTTGTTTGAATATGACCTTAATGAGTTTTTGTTTTACTTGGTTTTGTTTTTCCCCTGAGGGTATTTTTTTTAATTACTTTTTTCTTTTTCTTTCTTTCTTTTTTTTTTTTTTTTTGACAGACTCTTGCTTTGCAGTCCTGGCTGGCCTTGAAATCACAGGAATCCTCCTGCCTCAGGCTCCTGAATTGTTAAGATTATAGGTGTGTGCTCCCATGCCCAGCACGGGTGGTGGGTTTTTAATTTGGGCATTCTCTACTGTGTGATGGCTCCTTCAGCTAGCATCATGTACTGTATGATGGTACATGCCTGTGGTGTACCCAGACAGATAGACTGGTCTTTGCGCCAGAGAGGCACTTTGACCTAATTAATAAAGGGGGTTCTGGATGTGAACAGATTGGCTTTCTGACCTAGGGTAAGTTACTAAATCAGTGCAAAGTGCCTGGCAAGTAGTCAGGCTTGTAAAAAGTAGTTATTATTGTTATAAATGGCTTTTCTACCTTCATCATTCCTAGGGCAAAGTAAGTATCTGATTTAAATTCAATGGTTGGCTGGGTGTGGTGGTGCATGCCTATGATCCCAGCATTTGGGAGGTTGAGGTAAGAGTATCTCTATGAGTTTGAGATTACATAATGAGTTCAAGGCCAGCCAGAACTACCTAGCAAGACCTTGTCTCAAAAAGAAAGAAAGAAAGAAAGAAAGAAAGAAAGAAAGAAAGAAAGAAAGAAAGAAAGAAAGAAAGAAGTTGGGCATGGTGGTTCATGTCTGTAATCCCAGCACTTGGGAGGCTGAGGCAGGATTGTTGCAAATTCGAGAGCAGCCTGAGCTACCAAATGAGCTCAAGGCCAGCCTGAACTGCACAGTGAGATCCTGTCTCAAAAAGACAAAAAACAACACACACACACACACACTCACACAGAAAGAAAGACAGAAAAACAGAATTGATGGTTGATGAGATTAGTGCAGCACTGCCCAATAGAATATAACAGAAGATATATACTTAATTTCAAATTTTCTAGTAACTATACTTTAAAAAGTAAAATAAAAGAATTGAGATTGTAGCTCAATGGTAGAGGACCTGTCTAGCATGTCTGAGGTCCTAAGTTCTATCCCCAGCACTGTAAAAAAAAAAAAAAAAAAAAGGAATGATTAATTTTAACAACAAAATTCATCTAATTCAATATATCTAAATATTATTATTTCTGCTCAGGAGACTGAGGCAGGAAGATCACAGTGAGTTTGAGGCCAGCCTGGGCTACGCTATGAGTTCAAAGCTAGCCTGAACTGCATAGTGAGATCTTGCCTCAAAAAAAAGATTATTATTTTAACATGTAGTCAGCATTAAAATTTAATAAATTATTAGTGGCCTATTTTATTTGACTTATTATTTTTGAGACAGAGTCTCACTATGTCATTCTGGCTGGTCTTGAACTCAGTTTGCAACCCAGGCTGGCCTCACACTTGCAATAATCCTCCTGCCTCAGCCTCTTGTGTGCTGGGATAACAGGTGTGCACCATGTTAGCTATTTTACCCCTTCTTCCATACTAAGTCTTTGGAATTCAGTACAATTTTATGTATTATTTGTTTCTTTTTTATTTATTGTCATACTGGAGGACCTAACTCATGGGTTCTCTACCACTGGGCTACAACCTCAGCCCTATTTTATTTTTTGAGACAAGGTCTCATAAAATTGCTCAGGCTAGGTCCCAACTTGTTTTTGTTCTTTTGTTTTTTGGTACAAAAAGAACTCAGGACCTTGCACTTGCCAGGCAAGTGCTTATGCCACTGAGCCATATCCCCAGCCCTAGGTGCAGCAGACCTGTGACCTGCCTGCTTCGACCTTCTGAGTTAGCTGGGATGACAGGCAGGTGCCACTATGCCTGGTTGATACTTTACGTCTCAATAGAGACCAAGTGCGTTTTCAAGCCTTTCACAGTCACTTTGGCTACTGTGCCTGACAGGTCTGTTGAGAGCGACTGTCCTCCAAGTCTCCACTCGGGCATGTTCCGGGTTCCTACTGAATGTGCTCCTCTGGCCTGTCCCTCACACCTGCTCAGACCAGGCCTTTTCTTGTTCTGCTCCGAGGTTGTTTTGTAAAAGATCCCGTTATTAGCCTAACATTTTACACACTGATCCTTGTGCAAACCTCCCCATGCCTTTGCAATATCACTTGCTTGCAATCAGGACATTGGTGACACTTAAGAGGCAAGTTACATTTTCTGTTTTGATTTTTACAAAAACTGACCCAAAAGGCATCTTGCTCAGAGGCAGGGTAGGAGGTTGACCAGAATCCTCTATACCTTCCAGGCTTCCTACCCAGGCCCCACCCCACTGGGGGTGGAAGTCCTGTGACCCTCACAGCCAAGCAGCATGAGTCATTGCAGCCACTTTTAAACCTTAGCTTCAGAATCAGAGCTGCTTTTGTTTTTCATTGAATAGGCAGCCCAGAATACAGACACACACACACACACACACACACACACACACACACACACTGAACAAGGCCTAAGGACTTGTTCTTAAGTAGGAGAACATGTTATTTGCCATAATTACTGCTTTTTTTTTTTTTTGTAACAGGAATCAAACTCAGGACCTTATGCTTCCCAGGCAGGTGCCGCACCACCACTGAGCAAAATCCCCAGCCCCTGTTTTTTTTTTTTTTTTTTTTTTTGAGACAGGGTCTCACTATGTAGCCCAGTCTGGCTTTGAACTTGCTACAATACAAAGACATTCTAGCAGGATTGTGTGGCCTAGGCTAGTTCAGCCTGGACCTGATTAAATGTTTGCCAGGGGCCCGCCGCGAGGGGAAGGCTGACTTTCCTGGGGCCACTATTTGCCATTCATAGATTATTCATTAGTGTCACTGGGACAAAAAGCCAGCAATTTTGGGTGGGGAAAATTACTAGTTCTTTTCATTATATACAGTATACCAAATACATTTCTGAAGGATTAGATTCAAATATTAAATAAATGGAAACATAAATTACTTGGGGGTGAATGAAAAAAATACAAGTTTGTGGTTAGAGCAAAATTTCCCAAGTATGATGTTAGAGACAGACTCCATAAAGTTAAACATTGATAGGTGCAGCTACTTAATCGTTAGAAACTTCTGCAGAGCAGAATTAAGAAAAAAAATATACAAAAAAGAAAAAAATGCAGTATATATGATGAAAAGTTAATGTTTTAGTATTTAAAGAGTCCCTCAAGCAATAAGAAAAATATCAACACCCTAATAGAAAATAGTTTTTTTAAAAGTGAAACAGACAATTCACCAGAGAATGGCAAACATCTGGGAAATACAGCTTTTTAAACCACTGGTAATCTAAGCAATGAATATTAAAATAATGCTATACTAGGTTTTTCACCTGTTACCCTGGCAAACAAAGGTGTTCACTGTGGTTAAGGACATGGGAAATGAATTCACAAAGGAGAAAACTCAGTTAATGGGGTACAGTCATCTTAGACACGAATTCACTTTGTAATTTTCTTCTCTTTCTTTTCTTTTTTCTTTCTTTCTTTCTTTCTTTCTTTCTTTCTTTCTTTCTTTTCTTTTCTTTTTTTTTTTTTTTTAAGACTGTTATAGTCAACAGTAGGAGGGCACCCTGGAGAGATCTGCAAAAAGCTGTGAAGAAGAGTATCTGTCACTAAACCTAAGTCTGTGAATTTGTGGTTAGCAAGAATATCCTGTCAGGCTGTTGAAGTCTAGTTTCTTTTTCATATTCTAAAAGGTTTCTTCTGAAGAAACAAGGTGTGAAGATGGAGGCTATCTCCCTAATAAAGCTTTAACTTCTTAGATGCCCAGGGCCTTGCTGAGGGCCTGAGTCTGGGCCGCCCCACCCCCACCCAGGGCACAGGGACACAGCCCCCTGCTGGGCAGCGCTGCATTGGCTCCAGGCCAGGAAGCCCATGCACCTGGGCCTTCTTCCAGGTGAGGACAGAAACCTGCTGATGAGCCTGCTGAGGAGGGACACACTTCATCAGACACACTATAATACTTCTGCCTTTGTCACTTGTTCTGGGTGACCAGGCACTTTCTCTGCAGGCTCCTGATGTTTGTGGGTGGTGTCATCAAAGATTCTCTTCATTGTGGCTTGAATGTGATTTTATTTCCATTGTGAAATACCCAAATAATACCTGGTATAAAAATTTTATTAATAATATAAACACGCAGAACAGGTACCTCCTGATAACTTCATAGGCCAAATAGACATATTTATACAATGCTAGTGGGAAATGAAATAGGAAGACAGTTTATTTGACTTTGGATAGGACTAAAGAAAAGGATGATCAGGCTTGGTGATGCAGCCTGTCATCTTCAGAGGTGAGGCCAGGAGTAACAGGCCAGACTGAACTACCTAGTGAGGTCCTGTCTCAAAAAAACAAAAACAAAACCAATGAGCAAAAAGGAGAAATAAATAAGAGGAAAGGATGAAATTATTATAGTGATTTTTTTCCTATTGAAAAAAATAAAACCTCTTATACATCAAAAATATTTTCAGATCCACCACTTCCCTCTCCCATAAATAAATCTTTAAGAAACTTCCCTGCCCCCAAAACTGGTCATGGTGGCCCATGCCTGTGATTCCAGAACTGTGGGAGGCTGAGACAGGAGAACTGAAAGCTTGAACTTAGTAGGTGTCTCAAAATTTAAAAAACTAAAATAAGGGCTGGGGTCATAGCTCAGTGTGAAGTCCCTAGGTTCAACCCCACTTCCTTGCCATTTTTTTTTTCAGGTCTGACAGTGTAACTCAGAGTTCTTGCCTACTGTGTATGAGGCCTTGAATTTGATCCCTAGTACTGAGAGAGAGAGAGAGAGAGAGAGAGAGAGAGAGAGAGAGACAAAGAGAGACAGACAGACAGACAGACAGAAAAGAATAGAAAAGAACAGAACAGAACAGAACAGAACAAAACAGAAAAAAAGAAATGACAAAAGGTTAATATGCTGAAAATAAGGAGTCTTTGGTAGAATATTTGCCCATCAAGTGCAAAGTCCTGTGTTTGTTACACACAGGTAAATTCCTAAACTCAGGTTCATTTGCTCACCACTGGTGAAATCAAAGGAGGCACAAACAAACTGCAACAAAAAATTTATTCAAGGCTAGCTCTGAGGAAACAGAGGGGTACCTTTGACTCAAATCACCATCTCACCGTGCACAAGTGGATATTTTATAGGCAAGAAACAGTGGGAGGAGGTGGAGATTACCAGGCAGCAATAGTGGAGGTCAAGGTTGTTTCAGCCCTTCCCAGACAAGACCTCTCCTCCCCTGCCTGTGGGAGGAAAACAGGACGTGGCTCCCGGTGCCAGTATCTGAAGATCCCATCTGTTCAGCTCACCTGGGCTGAGGAAAGGTGGGCGTAGCCATTTATGCCCAGGCTTGAGGAAGTTTGGTGAAGCCACTTATCTCCAAAGGGGGGAAAAAAAATCTACCTTTTCAAGTTCCATTTTGTATTACTTGTTTCACGTTCAGTCACCAGCAGCACCCAAAACAAAACAAAAAAAGTGGTCCTACAGTAAGTAAAATAAGATGCTCACTCCAGGAAAAGAACAGGCAAAGATATAAAGAGGCAGTTCATAAAAGAAAAAAATCTAAGTGCAAAAACCATGAAAAAAGGTTCAACATGACGGCCAGGGATGCAGCTCAGGGGCAAAAGGTCTGCCTGGCAAGCACAAGGTCATGAGTTTGACCCGGTACTAACTAACTAACTAACTAACTAACTAGTAAAAACCAAACCAAAACGAGCCAAAAAACTCAAAGGCAAGGCCCTGTGTCAGTGAAAGCGCAGGCAGAGCCATACTTCAGCCCCATTCTTTGGTGAAGGGGTTTTCCTCAGAGCGCTCAGGGCTCACAGGTCTCCTGAAGAACTTTTAGGGCACTGAGAGGTCAGCACTTCTAGCCTTTTCCATTCACTTTGGCTCGAGGCAGAGAGTGCCGTTGTTCAGAGGCGCACATGATGGCACAGCAGAAACACAGATGAAAGGGCTCCAGGGCCAAATGCTAAGGGCTTTGCAAAAATACAGAACAGGGCCCCGGATTTAGCTCAGTGGCACAGTGCCTGCCTGGCAAGCACAAGGTTGTGAGTTTGATTCCCAGTACCAAAAACAAAACAGGCTACAAAGTGAGTTTAAGGCCAGCCTAAATTACACAGTGAAACCCTGTGTCAAAAAGACAAAACAAAACAACACCTCTCCAAAAAAACCCACAATGTGCTATTGTCACTAAATACTTTTTTTGGGGGGGGAGAATATATATATATATATATATATATATATATATATATATATATAATAAAAACATCTCTTATGGGGTTGGGAATATAGCTCAGGGGTATAGTGCCTGCCTGGCAAGCATGAGGTCCTGAGTTTGATTCCCAGTACACACACACTCAAAAGCAAAAGACCAAAAAACCAAAAACCAAAAAACCAAAAAAAAATCACTTATGTTAGCACTTAATGGGTTTACTACAGTTTAAAATGAATTAATATGTAAATAATTAAAATTTTTCTATGCTTTAATTTCTATATCAGTTAATGTTAAATAGAAATAACCCTTATCAGTAAAATCCCTTTTAGGACTGTCAGTAATTTTTGTTTGTTTGTTTGTTTTTTGAGGCAGGGTCCCACTATATCATCTAAGTTGCCCTAGAACACAATATGTAGCCCACATTGGCCTCAAACTCATGGTGATTCTCTGCTTCAGCCTCCCGATTGCTGGGATTACAGGCATGTACCATCACGCCTAGCAATGCCCTCTCCAAAATATTTGAGAATTGTTGCTCTTTTTATGAGACTGGATCTCACTGTGTAATCCGGGCTGAACTTGACATATCTTTGTAGACAGAATTGCTGCTCTAGAGCAGGGCATGATGGCCCATACCTGTAACCCAAGCACTCTATGAAATTGAGACAAAAAGATTAGAAGTTTGAATCCAACTGGGCAATGTAGCTACATAATGAGATTTTGTCTCAAACTTTTTTTTAATAGGGTCTCAATACGTAATTCCGGCTGGCCTTGAACTCATGACCATTCTCCTGCCTCAGTTTTCTGAGTGCTAGGATTATAGGCATGTGCTGCCATGTCCGAAGCTTTGACAGGCCTTTTAAAAACTGCTTGTTTTGCTGGGTGTGGCGGCACAAGCCTATAATCTTAGCACTTGGGAGGCTGAGGCAGGAGGATCATTGTAAATTCAAAACCAGCCTGGGATACACAGTGAGCTCATGGCCAGCCTGAACTGCTTAGTTAGACCCTATCTAAAAGACAAAATAAATAAATAGTTTGTGGATGTAGCTCAGCATAAAAGCCCTTGAAAAAAATCCTTGGTACTGAAAAAAAAATTTGAAAGCTTGAAAATAGAGCTGCCTTTTAATCCAGCCTTTCCTCTTTTGAATATGTCCTAGAAATTATCTTAAGACATTAAAAACAAAAACAAAACCAAAAAGATATTTTTGTAAGTTTATTCATCACACTAACAAAGCAAAATGTAAAAACAATTTAAATGACCATAAATAGGAGCTAGGTTAACTATATTACATCAAGTGTTAAAGTTCATATGGCCAATAAACAATATACTACTACAAAACTGTAGTATTTATTGCAGTGAAAACATGCACAGTGTTAAAAAATAGAATGCAGTAAAAGAACAATTTGCTGGACATTTCTATTGTATGTGGACAGACATACAAACGAATGAGTTTGGGACCTTATATCCTAAGTCAAAGTGGATCAAAGGCCTAAATTCAAGAACACAAACATTTATTTACACTTATATTTCCTTCTAAGTGTTTTATAATTCTATTTTTTTGGTACCGGGAATCGAACTCATGACTGTGTGCTTGCAAGGCAGGCGCTTATGCCGCTGAGCTAAATCTCCAGCCCCTATAATTCTATTTCTTATACTATAAAATTCATGGAAGAAGCATAAGTATAAAACTTAAGGGCCAAAAAAACTTCATGACTTTGGATTAGGCAGTGGCTCCTTAGATATGACAACAAAAGTAAAAGCAATGAAAAAAAAGGGAAAATAAATCAAAATCTAAAAACTTCTGAGCTTCAGAGGACACTGCTAAGAGAATCAGGTGGCAGAAGTGCCTGTCTCGCAAACACAAGGTCCTGAATTTGATTCCAAGTACCCCTCCCCCACAAAAAAGAGAGAGAATAAGGAAAAAAAATAAAGTAACCTGGTAATCTGGGCATGGTGGTCACACCTGTAGTCACAGCACTCAGGAAACTGAGGCAGGAGGATCACCATGAGTTCAAGGCCAGCCTTGGCTATATAAGGAGTTCAATAACAGCCTGCACTACATAGCAAGACCTTGTCTCAAACAGCAAAACAAAATAGAAGAACTAGGTATAGCAGAGGCAGGAGGATGGAAAGTTCAAGTCCAGTCTGAGCAATTTAGTAACTTAGCAAGACCCCCATCTCAAACAACAACAAAAGGACTGGGGCTGCATTGAAAGCACAAAGGTTCTGGGTTCAATTCCTAGTACTGAAAAGAAAAAAAGAGAACATAAGAGCCAGGCATGAAGCCATATGCCTATAGCCCCAGCTGCTTGAGAGGTTGTAATAGCAGGACCCCTTGAGCCCAGGAGCTGGAGATTGGCCTCAGCAGTATAGTGAAACCCTGGCTCAGGGGAAAAAAAAAAGAAGAAGAAGAAGAAGAATGATGCTGGGCCTGGTGTGGCATGCCTGAAATCCCAGCACTTGAGAGGCTGAGGCAGGAAGATCACTACAAATTTGAGGCCAGACTGGGCTACATAATGAGTTCAAGGTCAGCATGAACTACATGGGGAGACCTTGTGGAAAAGTTGGAAGGAACCCTTACACACTGCTGGTGGGAATCTAAAGTGATTCAGCCACTGTGAAGATGATTTGGCATTCCTTAGAACAGTGATGGTGAACCTTTTAGAGACAAGTGTCCAAACTGACTCCAAAGTCATCTATGTATTACAAAGTGCCAACTGCAATTAAATCTGAATACTGTGGTCTTAGTTTAGGAAAAAACAACTCATACGCTTTGCTTATGTGCTGACAGAGAGGGCTCTCCATGCCTACTGAGGCGCGCCTGCCATGGGTTCCATCTCACTGCCTTAGACGCTAGTTAGGCACTGGGGCTAAGTGGGTAGCTGCATACATTTAAGGGTGTTAAAATTATGCAGATCTGCAAACCGAAGCCCTACCCCAGTTCACTGATATTCACCTGTAACCCCAGCATTTGAGAGGTTGAGGCAAAAGGATCTTAAATTCAAGGCAGCCTGGACTACATAGTGTGAGAGCCTGTTTTATAAAACAAAAAAATCCCCACATATACCCTCCCACAAAACAAAAAGATAAAACATAAAATTTTCAACTCAAATACTCTCACAGGTAGAAAGAGATGCAATGAGCTGGTGCAGTCGGCAGTTGGACAGGCATTGCTTTGTGGAGTTTATATTTCACGTTAAGTTCTAAAAAACTAGCTGTGAAAGTAACGTAAGTAGATTCTAAAATGTCTGTCCTGGGGCTGGAGTTGGCTCAGCTGTACAGCACTTGGCTGGCGAGTACAAGGTTCTGAGTTCGATTTCCAGTACTAAAATAATAAAATAAAATAAAATAAATAAAATATCTGTTCTCAGCTGCCAAGTTCCCATGCCTGGTAGAGCTAATGTCAACTCCTCGTGTGATATTCAATTTGTACAATAGATTATGAACCTGGGAGGGGAAAAAAAAGCATAGAAGGGCTGGGGGTGTGGCGCAGTGGAACAGCTCTTGCAGAGAACGATGAAGATTCCCAGCACTCAAAATAAAACACAACCCTCACCTACCCCAACAAACAGTTAAAACAAAGCATAGATTTAGAATAACCCAGCTATTCCACTCCTAGGTATATGCTCCAGAGAAATGAAAATGTGTTCACATGAACACTTGTACAGGAATGTCCAGAGCAGCACTATTCATAATAGCCAAATAGTGGAAACAACCCAAATGTCCCTCCACACATAAATGGATAATAAATACAGAGGTGAGCGGACACCTATACATCCCATGACCAGACCACATCTGAATATAAATATTCAAAAAACACAACCACAAAAAAAGTACTGATCCATGGACAAACCTTAAATCAGCCACAAACAGCCACATAGTGTATAATTTAATTAATGTGACATGTCTAGAACAAGCAAATATATAGAGATGGAAAGTAGATTAGTGTTTGCCCGGGACTTGGGGTGGGTGAAGGCCGGGAAATGAATGGTAATGAGTATAAGGAAAGTTATTTTGGGGGTGAAATGTCTGGCATAGGTTGTTAGGGATGATTTTACCACTTGTAACTACACTTTAGAACCACTAAAAATGAACATGATGGCGCAAGACTGTCATCCCAGCACTCTGGGAGGATAGAAAGTTTGAGTCCAGCTTAGTCAATTTAGGGATTTAGCAAGACCCTGTCTCAAAATTCAAAAGAGGGCCAGGGATGTCATCCAGTGTAAGGCTCAATTCTTGGTACCACAGAAACAAAACAAAACATCCAACTCCCTAAATTATAAATTGTGCACTTTAAAATGGCAGGGTTTTTTTTTTTGTTTGTTTTTTGAGACAGGGTCTCACTATGCAGTTCAGGCTGGTTTTGAGCTCACTTTGTAGCCCAGGCTGGCTCACAACAATCCTCCTGTCTCAGCCTCCCAAATGCTGGGATTACAAGTGTGTGACACCACGCCCAGCTTAAAATGGCAAATTTTAAGGATTGAGGATATAGCTCAGTTGTAGAGTGCATGGGTTAGTATTTGTAAGGCTCTGGGTTCATTCTGCAGTACCAAAACAAATATAAAATAAAAATAAATAAAATGATGAGTTATATGGTATGTGAATATCACAAAATGATAAAAAGAAAAAACAGTGCATAGTGTGGAAAATATGAGTATCTTTAAAAAATATGATTATCTTTAAAATAAAAATAAATAAAATGATGAGTTATATGGTATGTGAATATCACAAATTGATAAAAAGAAAAAACAGTGCATAGTGTGAAAAATATGATTATCTTTAAAAAAGAAGGTGGGCATGACAGTGCGTGCCTATAATCCAGCACTTGGGAGGCTGAAGCAGGAGGATTGCCATAAGTTTGAGGCTAGCCTGGTATACCTTGCCTAGACTATGTGGCAAGACTCTGTCTCAAAAAGTACCAAAAAATTATATATGCATAAGCCAGAAATATGGATTTCATCTGCACTACATATTCATGAACCTTCTATAAAAGTGCTGCTTTCTTAATGGAAAAATTGGGAAATATATTGGGGGGGGTACTGGGGATTGAAGTTTCTACTGCTGAGCTACATCCCCAGCTCTCTTTTATTTATTATTTAGAGACAGGGTCTCACTAAATTACCAAACTGCACACATTGGGTTTGAACTTGAGATCCTCCTATCTTAGATCCCAGAGTGCTGAGATTATAGGCGTGTGTCACTTTGCCTGGTTTAGGCAATACAGTTTACTAAAGACACAGTAAAACAATGTGCAGACTGTCCATTGTGACTTGCTTAGAGGCAGTTTTTCTGGCCTGGTGAGAAAATCCAGAAAAGTGATTGAGAGAGCAGCGAGCGGGGTGTGTGGTGACTGCCACCCTGCAGTGCCCGAGAACCACTCTACTGGCTGTGAGCTGTAACCAGGGGCAAACTGCTTTACTGTTGGCTCAGTTCTCTTACCAGTCGATAGGCCTCATAATATTATTCACCTCCTAGGAACCTACAGGGAAATGCGCCGGGCAGTGCTTGGCACACAACTGGAGCTTGGTCGCTGCGGCTCCTCACCCTGGGCCTGGCAGTGTGCAGCAGAGGTCTGGGGCAGGATCAGCCCTTGGGAGCCGGAGCACAAGGCTGCAGTCCCCTTGTCCCTGTCTAGCGGACACAAGGTCCAGTGGGGAAGCCAGAGCTCTCACCACCGGGCCAAGAGGGCAGGCAGGAGGAAGGAGGAGTCTACCTTTGGGGACTAACTCCTCTCCGAGTGTGACCTCTAGCTTGGGACTCTTCTCTGTCCTTTCTGATGTCTGTTCTCCACCCCCCAAAAAGTGACAGGCACAGCTGGGGATGTCACAGCAAGTCTTCCTGGAGTTCCTTTCTACTTCCTATTAGTCAAGTGCCCATGAACAGTTGCCCCAAATGCCAAGCTGAGGCTTGTTGCTCCGATCTGATTAACTTCCGCTTTCCTTGCTGGTGTTTACAGAAGGCCTGCGTGTCAGAAGTTAGGTCTGTGGCAGGACACAGAAGCAGGATGGGTGTCCACAAAAGCTGCATTCTTTTTCAAGGCAGCCAAGAATAATGGATTTTTAATTTTATTTTTAACACAGTGTATTGCTAGGTAGCTCAGGCTGGCCTTGACCTCACCGAAACCCTCCTGCTTCAGCTTCCCAAGTGCTGGTATTACAGGCATGTACCATCACACCCAGCAACGCCCTCTCCTACCCATAGTCCTTTCTTACTGGAACTTTTTTCTGTCTCTTGCTTGTTCCTTATTATCCTATTTTCAGTAAACTTCCTTTCAAAAATACCAAAACAAACTGGGCGTGGTGGCACACACCCGTAACCCCAGCCCTTGGGAGGCTAAGGCAGGAGGATCCCTACAATTCAAGGCTAATCTGAGCTACATAAATGAGTTCTTATCTCAAAAGACCAACAAAACAAAATAACATGGAAACAAAAATCCCAAAAGAATACACTCTTATCTCATGTTCTCCATCCCCACATCAAGTTTTGTTCTATTTCTTTCCCTCCTTTGTACTATCAAGTATTCCAACATCTACACTCCTGTCTTGACTTTCTTCTGCCTCCCCCATCTCTCTTTAAGCACACCTAACCCAGTGATGTTGTCTTCCCAGTATCCCCTTGGTCTCTAAAGTAATGGGGGGAGGTTAGAAACTATTGGAATTAGATTTCAAAGTTTTGGGTTCTAGGAATCCAATTCAGGACCTCACACATGCTAGGCAAGTGCTATACCAATGCTCCAGTGCTTCAGTATGTTTTAGCTTAACAATTAACATTTCTATTTTTGTGTTTTAGCAATACATATTTACTGCTGGGCATTTGGGCACATAACTGTAAACTCAGCAGTCTGGGAAGCTGAGACAGGAGGATTGAAAATCAGTTTAGGATGTTTGACTTAGTGACATCTTGTCTTAAAATTAAAAAAAAAAACTTCTAAAAAAAAAAAAAACTTCTAAAAAGGCTGGAGATGTAGCTCATACAGAGGCCTTCGGTTCAATACCTACACTAAAAACCAAAACCAAAACTAAAGCCAAAGCCAAAGCCAAAACCAAAACCAACAAAACAAAACAAAACCCAATAATTTACAATTCTGCTTGAATATATAGCTTAAAAATAAGCAGATTGAGACTACATATATGTAATTTATAAATAAACATGCAATGAGGGTATATTAAACTTGTTATAGGAAGCCGAACCTTTTAAGAAGTCTGAGACTACTGGTTTTCAGGCTAAAACTCAGCCACCCTGTCCTCTTTTTGTGGGAGTGAGGATTGAACCCAGAGCCTCTATACTGAGGTATATTCCCAGCCCCTTTTATTATTTTTTTTAATGTTAAAAATTTATTTATTTATTATTGTCTTTTTGAGACAGGGCTTTGCTATGCAGTTCATGCTAGTCATGAGCTCACTTTGTATCCCAATTTGCAACAATCCTCCTGCCTCAGCCTCCTGAGTGCTGGGATTATAGGTATGTGCCACCTACACCTGGCTCCCAGTCCCTTTCAAATTAAAAACATTTTTAAAAATTATCTTTTGCTGTATGAAGTATATTTTCCATTTTATTACTTTTTTCTTAGGAGATGGTATATTTTCTATTTTATTACTTTTTTTCTTAAGAGATGGTTTTTCTTCATCCATGAAGACTCAGGTCCTCGAGGGCTTTGGCGGGGGTCATGGGGCAACACCCGCAGTGTTTAGTGTTTCCGGGCGGGCGGTGAGATCCACCCTGACCATGCACTGTGGATGGTGCAACATAGGCAGCAACGCAGCTTCACACATAACTTGGGAAGCATGTGGCACCAAAGGAGCAGGCTTCTAAAATGTCCTGGATGGCGGTGGTTTCTACACCACTAGGTTTCGAATGATGAACTTAATATCCATATCTGTGAGCATGCTTCGGGCGCAGTTCGTGTAGCACATAGGCTGCACATGACCATTATCCCTTTTACCACATCTTTGTTCCTGTTTTTTTCTCTCTCATCATCTTGGAAGCAAGAACCTCAAAGATTTAAAGTGATTTTATTTTATTTTGGGACAATCTTCTTAGTCACTGAGTCTCTTGGTCTGGGTTCCAACTCCATCCTCCTGTCTCAGCCTCCCAGAGTGCTGCAGTTACAGGGGTGTGTCACCATGCTTGGCTCAAAACCTTTTTTATGGCTTTTACGGCTGTTCAGAGAATTCGGCCTTAAATGATTGTGTGGCTTCCTCTACCTCGTCATCTCCCCTTTACCATGTAGTATGTTCTAACTACATTCAGCTACTAGGCCTCTCCCAAACGCACTCATTATTGTATTTTAGCTTAGAACACAGTAGATGTACAATCAAATCTGTTATACCACCTTTTTAGATTATTACACTCTGAGCTGGACTTGCTGGCACATGCCTGTAATCCCAGCACTCAAGAGGCTGAGGCAGGAGGGTCACTATGAGTTTGAGGATCATCACTCCATCAGCTTTTTTGGTACCAGGAATTTAATCAGGACCTCATGTTTGCAAGACGGGTACTGTGCCACTAAGCTATATCTCTGGCCCTCCATCAGCTTTGAAACTTTGCTCCTGTGTTCTTTCAAGTGCATGATTTTTGGGGCATTATCTTGATTTTTTTTCCACAGCTTCAACTATTCCTTTTGTTTTCATTTGCTGCTTCTTCCATATTCATTCTATAAATTTGTCTTTTTGAGGCAGGGTTTTACTATGCAGTTCAGGCTGGCTTTGAACTCACTTTATAGCCCAGGCTAACCTTGAACTTGCAGAGATTCTCTTGTCTCAGCCTCTTGAGTGCTGGGATTACAGGTGTGTGCTACCATACCAGGGATTTATTACATTTATTTGACCTTATTCTTGTGCTGCTGGGGATGCAACTCAGAGGCCTGCACATGCCAGGCAGTTACTCTACCATCAAGCTGTATCTCAAATCCCATGAGTGTTTTTGAGCCCTTGCTGTGCCATGTGTGGTGTAAGGACAAGGAACTACCTCCCGCCAAACTCAGTCACCAGCCCTTTGTTCTTGTTTGCCTGCTTCCATGTAGCTTCCTCCCTTCTTATTTACTGGTATTTCTGCCTGCATTTGCTTCTAGCCCTGCCTGGATTCACAGTGCCTCTTTGCAGTCCTGTCTTCAGTCTGCACCACCAGCTTCAGCCTTTCTGGCTCTGACTGGGCCTGTTTCTTTGTACTCCTATTGTCTTGCCTGCCTGTGCTAGAACTGGTTCTTTATTCCAGGCGTAGTGGTACACGCCTTGTCATCCCCAGCACTCCTGACGCAGGAGGAGCAACACAAGTTCAAGGCCAGCCTGGGCAAGAGTTTTAGGTCAGCCTGAAAGACAGAGACTGTGTCAGAAAAACAAAAAAACAAAAACTGCTTCTTTGTGGAGATAGTTTTCCAACTGCTATTGTACCTCTTGTCTCTGTGGTGTAATTGTTTATGCCTGGCTGCCCAAATTTTACAGACTTGCCAGTTTTCCTCCATTAAAGGGTACAGTAGAGAGGAGTGTGAGGAAAGTTGAAGGCCTTTTACCAGCAGCACATTTGAACTATTTCACCTGGTAAGCTCAGAACTCTTCAGTTTGGCTTGGTGTTTGAAGGTTCTTTATTCCCCACTTGTCCTGCTTAGGGCTCACTGTAAAGACATTGGACCACTTCCGGGTCTTTACCAGCTTACCCCTCCACCCCCTCAGTCTCTCAGCCCAGCACTTCCATCAGCTCACTGAATACACACTTTGTGGCTTTCTTGTCTACTTTTTTCCTCTCATACTCAGGCCTTTTGCATTGTGCTAGATCCTCAGCCTTTTTACTTTTTAAATTTTGGATCTCACTAAATTGCCGAGGCTGGGCTTGAACTTTGTATCCTTCTGCCTCAGCCTCCCACAGTTCTGGGATCACAGGCATGTGCCACCAGCCCAGCTTGCTCTTCCCTTTTTCACGGTCTTCTCTGTTCAGATGAAATTCCAGGCAATCCCTAGAAATAGGCCTTTTGTAATAGAAAGTTTACTGAAGTTCACTATGTTCTAAGCACTATTCTGCTTTAAATATGTGTTCCTACCTCCATTCCTCAAACCCAGGTGCATACTTTCAATACCTTCATTTTATAGACAGGTTAAATAATTTGCCTAAGGCTACATACAGATGGCAGACTCCAAAAAAGAAAGCAGGTCTAAGTCTGGAATTTGGGTGCCTGTCTGACCCCAGAGTTGAAGTGCATGACAGTCCTACCTCCAGACTCTCACAGGCCAGCCGAGGCCTCCGGGCGCAGATGTTCTGTGGAGAATCTTCAAATGTATATTGTGGATACTTCTCCAACCCAGGAGTTTATTGTTGCTATCTATCTCTTGTGTAATACTTAGGGGTTGAACTTCTTTGGCTCCTGCCCAGTAGAGAATTTTCCTCCTCAGATGCAGCCTAGGCCCAGCAGCTGAGGACAGGCCTTTACCACAAAACCTTTCTCACTCACTGGAGAAAATGTGGCACTCAGACCTTTTTGGGGGTGTTTGAAAACAATGCAGCTTTCTGCTAATTCTGGGGTGAGAAGCAGAAATCTACAATTTTAATACTCGGGTGATCCTTAGATTCGGGTCAACGGGTCCTGCCTTCAAGGCCTCCCCATTTAGGTGGGATTATCTCCTCCTGATAGGCTTCCCTACACAGCTGAAGATGTAAGAAACGGGGCCTTTTGTTCCTGGATACACTGCTTGACAGGTGTAATAATAACACCCTCTGACAGGCGGCCTGCCACAGGTGCATGCTCCCCACGTGTGTCGCCCGGCTGCTACCCCCCCCACACAACCCAGACCCTCTGTCCCCACCACCAGCCCTCAGCTGTTGCCCTTCCTCCCCACCCCTCGCCTTCACCCCCTGCCCCTCTCCAGGGCCCTCCCACCTCCAGTATTTTATCGTGCCCGGCTAAGTTTTCCTTGTGGGATGAGGGTAGAGGGCACTGGTTACACGGAGATGGCTCTCCATTCATTAGATCCTAGCGAATGGGTACTTTTCCCCACCTTATGCTTCCTACCAGAGAAATGGGCAGAGGCCCCTCTCTGGAACTTAGGGGATCGTCCCTGGAAGAGCGCCTTCCTCTCTGTAACAGCCCAAAGCGGGGTGCCGAGTTCCTTTGTTGGGGGCAGAAGGAATGGATTCTTACCGATAAGGTAGCAACGAGCTTCAGAGACCGCCAACAGGCCCACCCTTCTCCCTCTACCCTCCGTGATCACTTAACACTAAAAGGGGAGAAAAAAAAAGCACCAACAAAGAGTTTAAGATAGTAATTCCCAGCTTTTTCAAATATGAAGCATTTTTTAACCAATCCATTTTTTAATTCTTAAATTCTTGACATTACAGAACTAAACTGAAATTAACATTCCACTCTTACATTTCTTATCGACAAACAGAAATAAAATCCATGAGCCAAAAAACCCAAAACAAACTAAAAACAGGGAAAAGCTTATAAAACTAAATATGGATCCCAGCATTAACAGCTGAACAGAGAATGTGATTTTTTTTTAAATTCTTAGCGGATGATAAGGTGTAGAAACTGAACACTTACAAATTATTTAAAACCTGGAATCACTGACCAGAAATTACACAGTTGGATCATGGGAAAACAGCAGAAGAGGGTTATGAGTGAACCTACACTGTTCTAGCTGCACCCCATGCCCTTCTCAGAAGAAAGCCTGGCATTGATTAGATATTGGGCCAGACTAATGCTGGCAGCCGAGCCAGTAATAGTAACCTGCCTACCAGAGGAGCCTTCGACTGGGTTGGCAATTTTGATCTGGGCCCCGGACATCTGGCGGATCTCATTGATGTTGGCGCCTTGGCGCCCGATTATGCAGCCGATTAAGTTATTTGGAATGGTGAGTTCATGGGTGGTTTGAGTAGATGCATCCAAACTTGCCCAATAGCCTTTCACCTCTGGAGAGCTGGAGTCAATTCCGGCGAATCCGGTCCCGCCGTGCATCATGGCAAAGTGAGACTGTTGTCTTGCCACCTGGTTCAGCTTGGCCAGATCGAGCGGAGAAATGGTGTGTTGTCCTTGAATCGAGTAGGCGTCCAGAGGTGGTCCCTCCAGGTCATGGGTGGCGTGGGGGTAGCCCGCGGCGTCGCTGCAGCGATCTTGGCCGCCCGCGCAGATGACCGGCGAGCTGGCCGGCATGGGCTGGTACGGAATGGTCATGACTCTCCCTTGCGGAGACTGGGAGAGCGTCTCCAGCATGACCAGGCAGATCTGCTTGACACACTCGGTGACGGACTGCGGCACGCCCGCGATGGTGATGGCCCGCTCGGTCGAGTTGGGCAGCATATCCCCCGCCACCTGGACCTGGGCCCCCGTGCTCTCGCGGATCTCTTTGATCTTACAGCCGCCTTTCCCGATCAGGGAGCCGCACTGGGTGGCCGGCACCACCAGCCGCAGGGTCACCGGAGGCCTGCTGGCGGCCGTGCTGTTGGTCATGGAGCTGTTGATATCTTCCTCCAGCTTGTCGATAATCATAGCGAAGGCCTTGAAGATGGCATTGGTGGGGCCGGTGAGAGTGATGATTCTCTCCGGGCAGTTCCCCTCCGAGATGTTGATCCGCGCGCCACTCTCCTCGCGGATTCTCTTAACCGACTCCCCTTTCTTCCCAATAATGCTTCCTACTTCCTTTCCGTGCATAAGAAGCCGAATGGTGAGAGTCACATTTAGTCCACTTTCAGTCACACCGGCATCCATGGCGAGCGGCGGGCGGCGTTCGGGGGAGTTGGGCTCGTTACGTGGTCAAGTCTTTGGCGGCTGGCGGGGGGAGGGGAGGTGTAGGCCCAAAACTGCCGGCGCGAGGCGAGCGAGGGCCGCGGGAGCGAGCGGGCGCGGGCGGGAGGCCGCGGCGTCGTCGCAGGGGCGAGCGGCGGCGGCGGAGGGGGCGAGCGGGGCCGGGAGCGGCGGGCGGGCGGGTGGGCGAGGGCGCGGCGGTAGCGACTCCGGCGGCAGCCTCGGCGGTCTGGGCGGGGCGGGAAGCCCGCTTTCAACCCCGCGTACCCTCTGACCCCGGAAGTACTTGCTGCGTAGGCCCCCTTGAAAAAAAATGAGGACCCGTATTTTTTAGGTCACAAGATTGCGCCAATCCCCACACGGTACTTTAAAAAAAAGCCCTTTTAACACTGCAGTGGTGAAAATAAAGCACACGATAGGTGGAAGCCCTGAGTCCGGCAAAGCTTTAAAGTGAACGTGTATTTCATTAACTATAACGGCGCCGGCGGGTAACTGAAAATATTAGCATTGCATATGGGAGACGCACATCATTTTCGTGTTTTAACAAAATGATTTGTATGCATAACGATATGGGCAGCTCTAGCGGTCACTGCAGGCGGCCTTTGGGACGCCGCGGATTTAAAACGTGCGCGTGAGGTAGCCAGAGCGCATGCGCCAGGCTGTGGGGGAATCGGGAGGGGCTGCTGCCGTCTTCCGGGGGGGAGGGGTGGTGAGGCGCGGCCTGTCGGGCGGGTGCGCGCGCGGGCGGGCACGTGGGGGCCTTTTCGTCCCTACTGTCCGGGCGCCCTGCACCAGCCCCCACCCCTGTTCTGGTCCGCGCCGCGGCGGGTGAGCGCAGAGACCAAATTCATGCCACCGCCGGAGTGCTCTACTGTTTTTGCAAAGTGCCAGAAACACCGCCATAAAAAGAATGGCGTCCATTTACATAATGCTTTGTTTGCATTTTGCGGGGTTCTTTTCGGTTAGAACCTACTGAAACCCCTCCTCCTACCCTCAATGTCGTTTCAACCTCCTCGGTCTTGTCAGACATTTGAGATAGTAGTTTTTCTGTGGACATCTCGTTTACACAGGGGGAGCCGAGAACGATTTTTGAGGGGTTAATGCAGGTTTTGCCGTGCGGTCTGCTCTTGCTCTCGCAACTACCTGACGGGCCTACTCGCTCTTGGCGCAGCCGCCGCACCCCGCTCTCTCCGGGGGCGGCCCCGCCATTTTGGACATCCTTTCCTGCCGCGTTCCTCCCGCTAGGAAATGTCGCTGGAGACGCTGGCGAGGCAGTTGGCATTTTTTACCCCTTGCCTTTCCTCCTTGGGCTAAACCACACGAGAGGAGAAAGTGTGAGCAAGGCTGTTAGAATCCTACAGAGAGCGGCTAACGTGGCGCTCCTCCGTTTCCCCCCTTCCTTCCCCGCGGGGGTGGCCGCCATGTTTATTGAACACAAAATGGCGACACGTGGCCTGGATGAGTCGCCAGAGGTTGGGGTCAACCCGAAAGCTCTAGAATGCGCCCCTTTTTGCCTATTCCTGTGCCGCGTGTTTCTTGAGCCCTCCAGGACCGGAGCCTGGACCGGCGCTCACCCCATAAGTTTAATACTTCTTCCCTGCGCCCCTTAATTTGTCATGGAAGTGTGACTAAGTGTAAAATGCAGGCACAGTATTGACTCTCTTGGTCTTTTTAATTTTTATTTATTTTTTTTAAGAGCAGAATATATTTACTGAGAAAAAGAAAGCTTCCATCTGAGAGAGAGCGACAGAAGGGGTCCTAAGTGGGTTGCCTGGTCTTTTTAAATTTAGTAATGGATAGTGGGGGCAGTACTAGGGAAAAATTTTAGGCCCTCCTCCCCCACCCCCCAGTACCACAGCACTTAGTTTAAGGAATGAGATGGGAAATTACTGCTTTCCTAGACCTCAGGTCATAGCTCTGGCTCTTCTTGTATGGAGATAGTTTTATGCAGTCTTCTAAAAGAAGTTGGCGAATGAGAAAGGAGACCTGTGATTTTTTCACAGGCCATCTGGCCAGTGACATGCAGTTTACCTGGTGCTCGCTTTTACCAAGTAGAAGAGGCAGGTCCTGTGTAGGTGTCACACTGTGTAGCTGCTTTAATTTTTGCCATGATCCTCAAAGGAGGTGTTACCATATCTGAATCTCTTTTGTTTTTTATTTAACAGAGGAGGACACTTAAACCTAGAGAGATGAGGTGACTAATTCAAGGTCACACAGTGTTGGGAGTGGAATCCAGACCTTCTGATTTCCTTGCTGGTGAGCATGTTTTTGAGATTATTTTATAATTAAGGATTTTAGAATTTAAATGCTATTTTCAAGAGTTAGATGAGCACTCAGGGTTAAAGGAACCCCTCGGGTAACCCTTTGTTGTGTAACCAGCCCCATTTGTATCTGGAAACTTCCATTATTTTTTTTTTTAACCCCCGATGGGTGCAACACCCATATGAGCTGAAATGTTACTTTATGGGGTGTCTGGATGAGGATAGGAAGGCGGAAGTGATTCAGCCCTGCCCAAAGGCTCAGGTATCTGTCATTCTGTCCTTGTCTGTGGGTCAGTTAAGTCTGCCCGTGAACAGTTCTCTCTCTGACTCATTGCGTCCTTCAGCCACTCATTTGCTTGATTCCTGCCATTCGCACCCCAATCCCTTAACCAGGAAAAAATAAATTATTTTACTTTGGTGACACTCCATTTCTCTGTAAATATTGATGGAGTATGATAGAGTGTTAGATAAATCATAGTCTGTAACACATAACTAGTGGGCGTGGTGACAGATACCTACCTTAACAGCTCACCTTATGTGGGTAGTATCAGAGATGGAGAGAGGGGCTTTTTGCTTTTAATTTACAGTCATATATCATATTTTCCAAGTGCTTTCACATTATTTTATATAACTCGGCAAACGGTTTTAAGAGATACATACAGAACAGCAAGGATGGCAGCAATCGCAATAAGTTTTTAGAGTGTGGTAGGACTGTTCAATTTTTTTTTTTTTTTTTGGTACTGGGGATCGAACTCACGACCATGCGCTTGCAAGGCAGGCGCTCATGCCTGCTGAGCTAAATCTCTGGCCCAGGACTGTTCTAAATGTTATTGTGTGAGTTACTTCACTAGCTCACATATTTTTAAAAGCAAATTACTGTAAGAAATAAATTTCACATTATGATTCAGACATATACTCATATAACTTTTTTTTTTTTTAATACCAGGGATCAAACTCATGACCTCACACTTGCCAGGCAGGCACTTGTGCCACTGAGCTACCCCTCTCCCCCGGGCCCCTCATGTAACATTTGTGTAAAATTTTACTTATCACTACAGGCTGTGTACTTAGGAATTTTCTGTACACTTCTCTGTGTTGAAAGAAAAAGGGGACCATTTTAACTAATGGGATTTGAAATGATGTCTTGCCATGTAGTTCAGGTTAACTTTGAACTCACTTTGTAGCCCAGGTTGGCCTTGAACTCATGGCAATCTTCCTCCCTCAGCCTCCCCTGTGCTGGGGTTATAGGCAGGTGTCACCACGTCCAGATCAGGTGAAGGAATTTGAGATCATGTAAAATGGTGAAGTAAGGACTTGTATATAGGCAATCTGAATCCAGAGACTGCATACTTAACAGCTAAGATAGATGTGGTCTCTGCAAAGGCCCTTGTCATTTAGAGAAATAGAGTAAAATAGAGACTTAAAAATATTAGTAAGCTAGGGATTTAGCTCAGTGGCATAAGTGCCTGCCTGGCAAGCATTTGATCCCTGGTACAAAAAAAATTAGTAAATATTAAAAAATTAAGAGATAGGAAGACTCAGTTGCATATAATTGAGAGGTAGCCTAATTCAAAGCATTCTGGTTCTCTAGTAGAATCTGCTACTTTTTTTTTTCCTTCCTTAAAGAAAATTTACCAATCAGGTCCTTCTGTTTTAATTGTCTTTTGCCTATTGTTTCTTGTTTTCCTTTTATCTGGGTACCTCCAAGCCTCAGTATAGATCTGTAGTGAAGTCTTCCCTTTCCCAGCTTCTCCAGCTTTCAGCCCCTCTTCTTACCTCACAATCCTATAGGCCTTCTACAGTGGTCCACATTTTGCTGCTGGTTAATTTGTACAGTGATACATCTTGGTATTGAAATGTGCTATACAGGTCATAAGTGCGTTGGATAATCTGGTAAAGAAGGCCCAGACTTAGGCCCTAGTCCCTAACCCCAGCTCTGTGACTAGCTCTGAAAGTGGCTCTGAGATGTCTTTAATTTATCTATCTGGGCTCAGTTTTCCCATCATTAAACAAAATATTACATGATGTTTAAGCCCTTCTCTAATTCTCTCTAGAGGGTCATTTTATTTGATGACCTTGGTTATTTATCCCTGGGGAGTGGGGTCATGTAAATATTTTATTCACTTTTGGCAAATTCTCTACTCCCTTTCTCAGACTGCATTATCTTGCGAATTCCACACCACTCATTTTATGGATGAAACCCCTGAAATATGGAACAGCGAACTAAATAGTCACCACCCCACCCCTGGAGCCTCACACGTGACTCTTCTCCTATTCAAGTGACCACAGGTTGGTAAAGGGGTTTAACAAGACTGGGAAGGTGAGTCAGGCTTAGATTTTGCCAATTGAACCCCTGGATTTATACTCGGGAGGAATGATTTTTGCTTCCTGTTATTGTTACAGTGGTATGTTATATAAAATTTTTCAAAATGATTTTATATTACTTGTTTAATCATCTCAGATAATTTTGCCAGTGAGTTGTTATTACCAGTTTACAGAAGAACCATCTTTGGATGAGAGGAATGATATGACATGTGTAAGGCTACACAATTTTTCAGCAACTGGGCTAAGTCTTTTGATTCCTAGTTGTGGATTGTTTCTTACCTGGATTTAGATTCCATGGACTTTGACATGTGGAATGACTTTAACCTAAACTTTTTTTTTTTTTTTTTGACACAGGGTCTTGCTATGTGGTTCAGTCTGGCCTTGAACTCACTATATAGCGCAGCCTGGCCTCAAACTCAGCTATCTTCCTGTGTCAGTCTCTCCTGAGTGCTGGGATTATGGTATGTGCCACCATGCCTGGTATACATTGAACTTAAAATGGTTCCTAGGCAATGTTTGTTTTTCTATTCCAGGCATATATTCAACTTGCCTTAGCCTCCTTTCTAGTTTAAGAGAATCTTTTTTCCCTTGTTCCCTAATGATTATGAGTTTGGGATGGAGTGGGAATGATTCCTCAGTGAGACTTAAATTCTCCAGGAGTAGGGAGCACATTTCTTTTCTCTAACCTACTTGGCTGAGAAGTGTATTATAGCTATTTAAATTTCCTCTATTAATGTGCAGGCTTTTTTTTTTTTTTAAACAAAATATGCCTTCACTTTTTTTCTCCCCTTTCAGATTTTTCTACCTGGTTCTCTTTTATTTAAAATAATAGTAAGTTGACAGCCTTACATGGCTACTGCAAGGCTACTACAGTTTAGAAACATATTTTAACCATTTTGGAAATAGTAACAAGTTCTCCTCATGTCCTGGTAACCCTGTAGTGCTGTTAGAGGGTCACTTATTAGCTTCCTGAGAAACAAAGGGAATAGGTTGGTATAGTTTCAGAAGTAACCAGGAGATAACAGCAACATCCATGGCCATTGAACAAAGCAGTACCGATGGGCCTATGCTACTGCTTGCAATAAGGTGTGCAAAAGATGGCAAAGGAAAGTTAAAAGAAAAAAAACAACAAGAGTACAAATGAAAAGTATGGAAAATGAGAAGGGGAAAAATAGTAAGAGAAGGAAGGAGCTAAAATTAGAGAGAGCCAGACATGATGGCCCATACCTATAATCGCAGCACTCAGAAGGCTGAGGCAGGAGGGTCATTGTGAGTTTGGGACTAGCCTGGGCTACAAAGTGAGCTCAAGACCCCCCTAAACTACATAGTGAGACCCTGTCTCAAAACAAGAAAAAACAAAAGGTAAAAAGGTAGAGGGGAAAATACAGGATTGGTAGGAAGGACATTAAGAGAATCATCTAGAAGTCCATCATCACTTCTTCCTGCCATTGTTTGAGAAGCATAGGCTGCTGTTATCAAAGAGCAGCTGGTGTGATGACTTCTCCTGACTTCATTTTGAGTAGCATGTACTTTTTATTTAATTAATTGATTAATTAATTTTTTTGCATGTACTTTTTAAAAAATCATCTACATGTACTCTCTTATTTTCATTATCAGGTAGGGGAAATTTTTTTTTCCACTCACAGCTAGAATGGGATTAGATGCCAATAATTTTAATATTAACCAGAATTCAGTTGCTTTATCAGGGAAAATGTGATTTAAAAAAATCACAGAAAATATTGTAGGTCAGAATCTATTCATTCACTCCATAGTTAATTACTGATTGTCTCTGACACTGAGGATGTAAGAATGCATGCATGCCTATCCTTATTCTCCAGATATTTGTGGTCTGGAGAGGGGAACAGAGTAGACCAGTAGCAGCACAATGTTAGGTCTAGGATATGAGTTCAAGAAGAGTATAGCAGCACAGAGTAGGTTCTTAATGTAGCCTTGGCATAATTCTGAGAAGGTTGTCAAGATAAGTTAACATTCTGAGTCCCAAAATGTAAGGTGGTGGAGGACAGGAGAGGGTATTCAGTCAGAGGGAGCAAAGGCCCAAAGGGAGAGCACAGCCACTCAGGAAGGTATGAAGAATTATCTAATTTTTAACAGTTATTATTTTACTACCTCAGTACTATGGATTATTATTATTTAAGTCAGGGTTTTGCTATGTGGCCCAGGCTGGTCTTGAATTTGTGCTCCTCTTGCCTCTGCCTCCTGGGGACTGGGGTTATAGATGTGTCCCACCATGCCTGCCTTCATATGGTCAATTATTGAGTCTTGATTATGCTTGCTAGAGTTTAAAGTTTTTATCTTGGAGCAGTATTTCTCTTTTAAAATGAAGATACCACTTGTTGGGCATGATGGTCCATCCTTATAATCTCAGCATTTGGGAGACTGAGGCAGGAAGATCAGGAGTTCGAAGCCAGCCTGAATGACACAGGGAAATCCTGTCACAAAAGAAAAGATACCAGAAATTGCACTTTCGTTCAGAGATTCTAAGGAGAAAATGTAAAGGAAACATGGCCTTTGAATTAGCAAACAATTGGTAATCCAGTGTTCAGTAAGAAAGAACATACAGTAGAGTGAGGTGGGGTGTTTCTTTAATGCTAGCCACTTGGGAGGTTGAGGCAAGCAGATCATTTGAAAGTTTGAAGGCCAGGGATATAGCTCAGTGGCATAAGCACCTGCCAGGCAAGCACAAGGTCCTGAGTTCAATTTCCAGTACCCCTTCCCAAAAAGGTTTGAGACCAAAAGCATCAAGATACTATCTCAAAATGAAAAAATAAATAGAAAAAAAAGGCAGTGCATAGTGTATCCCTCTGTCATTCATCCAACTTTTGAATCTGATTGTTTTTATTTTTGTCTTTTGAGACAGGGTCCCACTATGTAGTTCAGGCTGGCCTTGAATTTACTGTGTAGCCCAGGCTGGCCTTGAACTCGTGGTGATCCTTCTGCCCCAGTCTCGTGAGTGCTGGGCTTACAGTCATGCACCACCACACCTGGCCTGACTCTGATTATGTTTTGCAGATGTGTATGTGTGCATGAAAATTTAGGATCTTTATTTCACTGGTAAGGATGTTTGAATTAGGAGGAAAAAGAGTTGAAGAACAATTGCTACTTTATGGCAGAACAAAAGAAATAACATTTTAGCTCATTTCTGTGATCCCACCTACTGAGCACAAATAAGACATAGTCAGGGATTTTGATTCAGAGACAGTTGCTTCAGTCAGACAAAGCATTTATTCAACATTATTCACTGTGTAAAACCTGCTATGTCCAGATTAAGAGCATCGATTTTTGTTTTTCTTTTTTTGAGACATGGATATAGCTGTATCAAACAGAAAGGCTAGTGTATTCACTGGACAATACTGGGATTTTACCTAGATTAAAAGAGAAAAAAGTGATAAGCGTGAAATAGGAAAGAACAAGCTTACAAAATGGCACATAAATTCAGTGATCGTTTCTGGGCTGTTGTTTTTAGCGACCTCCAGTAGCATTTGACATTGCCTCCTTGCACGGGTGCTTTACTTGGCTTTTAGGAAATGGCTCCCTTGGCAGTCTTTCTACCTCCTCCCCAACCCCTTATTGTTTTTCCTTATCAGTGAAAGAGTACTCGGAGCAGTCTTTGGATCCCTCTTCTGTCTACATTCATTTCCTGGGTGGTCTTTTTCAAGACTTTAAACATCATATATAACCTGATGATTCCTGAGTTTGTGCTTCTGGCTTCAGTGTCTCCCCCAGAAATTGATTCTTTTTTTCCTCTGCTGTGCTGGGAATAGTTACACCTCAGCCCAAGTTATTTTAATCATCACTTTATCCTCATCTCCTTGAACAGTGCCTAGAACATGAGTTTATTTATTGAGTTTTTTTTTTTTTGGTACCGGGAATTGAACTCATGACCACGCAAAGCAAGCGCTTATGCCGCTGAGTAATCCCTGGCCCTGAGATTTTTAACACAAAATAACATTGAATATATACAGTGTCATATACCACATAATGCAGAGACTATCTCTACATGATAAGTAAGATGTTGTTCCTGTCTTCAGATTTCTTTTTTTTTTTTTTTTTGAGAGAGAGAGTCTCATCATATAATTGAGACCTTGAGCTCACTTTGTAGCCCAGGCTGGTCTCAAACTCACAACAGTCCTCCTGCTTCAGCCTCCTGAGTGCTGGGATTATAGGTGTGCACCACCACGCCTTTCTTATCTTCAAATTTCTTGGAGCATACAAAATGCTATGCTCTCTAGCTGGATAAAGTGCTGCATAATTCTGGCATTGGGGAGATAAGAACTGGTATATAAGGGTATAAATATCACCACAAACAACATCCTTGTTTGTCAGGTTTGCCAGTAATTTGCATTCTTTCTAGGAGGGTAGAATTGATGGTAGCTCACTATATTACTGGCTTTTTAGGTTACAATTCCTGATTGGGCTTGCCTTGTTAGATCAGTTTTGTCTTTTTCAAGAGTTTTATAAAAATCCCACTTTTGCTGTTTATTCGTTTTATGTATTTTCTGTGTACCTTCTAACACAGCCACTGCATCTCAGGATATGAGTTTGCCAACTTTATGCTCTCTTATATCTGACAGCACTGTTCTAGTAACTCTGGCCATCTGCTTATTAGCTGTGTGGTCTCGAACCTCGATGAAGCTCAGTTTCTGCACCTATCATATGGAGATAATGACAAATGATACCCATCTTTCTTTTTGTGAGGATTAAATGATGAACATATCAGTTCCTAGAATCAGAGAGTGGAAAGAGGAAGAGTACAGGGCTGATCATATGATTTTTTTAGTAAATCCTATGTATCTCTGCCTATTTGAAAAAAAAAAGTTATATTAAGTGTGTATTTTCTTTTCTAATTCAAGTAATAAATAATTTATTTATTTTTAAATATTGCATTTTATAAAACTATTTTAAAAACTTAGACTTTAGTTTTTAGCTAGGTAGTAGTGCACACTTGTAACTCCAGCTACTCTAAGGAGGCTAAAGATGGGAATCCAGGAGTTAGAGACCAGCCTGGGTAACAGTTAGCAATCTGGGCTCAGTTTCCAAAATGTTTGGCACATGCAAAGCATCATAGTCACAAGCCAGTAGAACATATGCCTTCATAATTCTCTCCATTGGCCCTGATCAGGAAACAAGTAAACAGCCCTGGTCACATCAGTGTTTTAAGCTTCTTCATAGTGTGTCTGATCTGATACTTGTTGCTTTGATAGCCACAGTGAACACAGGGTATTGTCTTCTGTCTTCATAGTTGACTCTGTAGTCAGGGAAAGCTGCTGATGGCTTGTGAAGTTTGTTTCTCTTGGGGCTGCTCTTCTTGAGGGTAATTGGGTTGCCGCCAGAGCTGCTGTGTCTTGGGCTGTTGGCAGTTGGGTGATAGGCACATCTTTTGAGGGCTGTGAAAACTTCAGCAGTGCCTACTTGCCATTCAAAGCTTTTGCTTTGCTTTGATTTTTGGCTTTGGGAAGGGCAGGAACTTCCTTTGCTTTCAGTGCTATCTTAGTGAAAAGGCTGTATATTGCTTATTATGGAGATTTCTAATAAATACTTCCCTGTCTATGTACCCAGATTCTTATCTGTATTACATGAGGAGGTTGAAATACTAGAACTTACCTCAAGATACCTAGTTAGCTGATAGCTAAGTAGGAAAACTTCCATTTTCCTTTAGGTGAAATTGAAACTTATGAAGGAGTAATCATTGGGAAAAGTTCAGAGAAATTTACAATGGTAATGATGAGAACAATAATAGCAGTGGACAACTTTGATGAGCCATGCACTGTGCTAAGCACTTTATGTGAATTGTCTTACTGTAATGTGACAAACACATGATGCTGACACTATGAAGAGCAGAGCAGTGTAACACTAAGGTACACAGTGTTTTGAAACAGAAGCTCAAACTCACAACCTTGCGTTTCCCAGCAGGCACTTACGCCGCTGAGCTAAACCCCCAGTCCTGAAACAGAACTCTTACACTGGCATCTTAACTTTGCCGTTATTGACTGTGTAGCCTTGGACAAGAAAGCTCTGCCTCATTTTTCTCATCTGTGTGTGTAAAATAAGGGTACTAATAAGTACTTGCCTCATAAGGTTGTGTGACATTTAAATAACATAGTCATTTAACTTAGCCTAGGGCTTGGTACATAGAAAGTTCTTCCCAAATGTCAGCTGTTATAATTAAAATAGTTGCTCTCATTTAACAGATGGAAAAATAAAGGCTTGGACAGAGGTAATTTGCCTAAGTCACACAGCATATACATGATGAAACTAGAGTTTTTCATAAAATTGGAGGGGTTTTACTTTTTTTTTTTGTACTGCGGATCAAATTTATGACCTCACACTTGCCAAGTAGGCGCTTACTCCACTAAGCTAAATCCCTTGCCCAGAGGTTTTAACCTTGAATGTTACACTGTGTCACTTAGGTTGAGGTAAAGAGACTGGATGAGAATTTCATCTTGTACTTGAGGTGGGTGTTGGTATAAAGGACAGCTTTGCCAGCTATCCAGTAGGTTGAGGAAGGAGGATTGCATGACTGAGCCAGCCTGGACAGTTTAGCAACTTAGTGAGACCCTATCTGAATATAAAAGATTAAAAAAGGGCTAGGAATGTGGCTCAGTGAGAAGGCCCTGGGGTAAGTCCCCAGTACCACACATACATACACAAAGGAATAATCTTAGGTTCTTACCTTCTTCACTTCATTTGTGATCTTAAGTGTTTTATCACTAACGCATGTACCTTAATTCTCTGAATTGATTCTTTCCTAGAGTCAAAAAATTAATAAATGATAGATCAGTTATAGTCTTGTTCTGCCCTGGGACTTGTTTCCTGGCCCAGGAAACAAGTAAACACATGTATCTTAGTATTCTTTGAACAAGAAATAGGAATCTTTCTGGTCTTTGCTGTTATTATGGTTATTTCTCTTCTTGATACAACTAGCAATGTACATATGGAGACCTTTCATGTTTTGTACTTTGCATGGATTATGTCATTTAATCCTTTTTTTTTTTCTTCTTTGAGATAGGGTTTCACTGTATTCCCAGCTGGCCTCCAACTCAAGATTCTCTGCTTCTGAGTAACTAGGATTACAGGTGTGTGCCACCATTCCTGGCTTCTTTTAATCCTTAGAATAACCTAATAGTTGCTCTTATTCTTGTTTTATAGAGCCAAAGAGGGGCTAGTAAACTGGCCTAAAGCCACATAGTAAATGGTAAAGTTGGGATTGGAGTGAGTTGGTCTGGTTCCAGAGTCCATGTGCTCTGGTACTTCTGATTTTTTTCTAACCTGTGTAATACACAGATTGAGTATCCCTTAATTAAAATGTCTGAGGCCACAAATGTTTGAGATTTTGGAGTATTTTGTCTTTATCTTTTGTTTTGTTTTGTTTTTTTGAGGCCGTGTCTCACTATGCAGTTCAGGTTGATCTTGAGCTTGCTTATGTATCGCAGGCTGCCTCAAATTTACAGCAGTCCTTTTGCCTCAGCCTCCCAAATTCAAGGAAACTGAAATATTTTAGATTTGGGAATATTTCCAGAGATTTTACCAGGTGATCATCTCTAATCTGAAAACCCAGACTCCAAAATGTGAAGCTCAAGAGTTGTTCAATTTAGTGGGACATGATGACACATGCCTGAGATCTCAGCATTCTGGAAGGCTGAAGCAGGAGGATTGTAAATTCAAGCTCAGCCTGTGCAACTTAGTGAGTTAGACCCACCTCAAAATAAATAAATATAAAAATGGATGGGGATATAGCTCGGTGTAAAGACCGTGGGTTCAATCACTGTACCACCAACCAACCAACCAACCAACCAAGCACAGTATCTATACAGGTTGAACTATTTGTTTTTGTTTTACGGTACTAGGGAGTGAGCCCAGGGTCTTCACACGAGTTATATTCCCAGCCCTTCTATTTTATTTTCATACAGTGTCTCTCCAAGTTTCCCAGGCTAAGCTCAAACTTGTGATCTTCCCTCCTCAACTTTCCAGAAGGCGTTGTAAGCATGCATCATCATACTTGACTAGGCTGACTTAAGAGGTGGTAGGAGTCTTTCGTTTTATCACTACAAAAAAGGAAAACTTTGACTATTAGACTAGAAATAAGGAGCTCTGTGATCTTGTCTTGACCTTATCATTAACTTATGTCCAGGTCTTCATTTTTCTTAGCCTTGTCCTCACCTATTAAACAAAGGAGTTGCTCTAGAAGGTTTCACAGGTGTCTTTGAACTCTGATATTCTGTGATCATAGCAAGTAAGAAGGCTAACACTTCTCAGCTCTTTGAGTTTGGAATGGTTGTATTTGTAAAACCTTCCGAGTATCTTCTTCATATAGAGAAAATGCCAATTTCTAGGGCAGGAGATGAGCTGCCTTTCTGAAGAAGGTAGGGCTGAGCTCTTTTTTGAGGCTGGTTGCCAAGGGAACTCAGCCTGTGGTCAGCGACAGCCAGGAGTGTGTTGGGAGAAGCCTGAGTACAGGTGACTAAAACAATCAGGTTTCAGTCCCTGCTTTCCTCTAACCCTTCAACTGCCTTTTCTTTTCATTTTCAGGTTGCTAATTTTGAACACTTCCATGTGTAGGGTGCTGTTTTAAATACTTTTTTTGGTTTTAAGTACTTAAAGTATTATATAATTTAATTTTCATAGAGATCTTATGATAATAGAGATTCTTTTTTCAAATTTACAGATAACGTAACTGAAGTGAATACAATCAAATACTTTGGTCCACGTTTACCCAAGTAGAAAACTATTAGGTCTACACTCTTAGCCACTATGCTATATTGGCTAGGTAAATCTTTAAAAAAAAAAAAAAAAAAAAGCAAAACAGGACTCTTTAGTAATTTATTAGTGTTTGTTTGCTTGTTTTGTAATTGTTTTGAGTGGTAGACTCTTTGAGTTGGAAAGAGCCTTTGACATAATTTAATATAATCATTTGGCCTCTAGAAATTCTTTCTGTTGTCTCCTTGACAGATGATTATCCAGATTCTCTTAGAATACCTCCACTGACTGGGGAGTACATCACTTCTTGAAGGTGTTATTATGTTGTTGAATAGCTCTCATTGGCAGAAAACTATTCTTTTGATCTGAAATCTAATTGATACTTCTCATTATTTTTGGGTCTGTATCCTAGAACTATATAGGATAAACATAGTCCATCTTTTGCGTGCCAATCTTGTGAACTTTTGTAAATAATCTTCCTATTGACGAGGTGTATTTGCAATTTCCTTGAAGCATCTGAAGTTGCTTTCCAATCAGATCAGTGTTCTCCAAGACAATTTTTTACATATGTCACTACTTTGCAATGCAATCTAACAAAGCAGTGCTTTACTTACTGTAACTTTTTTTAGGTACAAAGTGGGCCTTTTCCTACAACTTGGTAAAATGGATAATGGTGTGCTAAGTCTTTACAACTGCATGTGAGTCTGGAGGGTTTGTAGTCTCCTACTCTTGTAATTTCTAGGATGGCAGGCTGCTGTTCTGCAAGTACTCTTGTTAGAACTCACAAAATGGCTGGAAGTTTATCCGGGCACTTGATGAACTGCATTACTTCATTGGGCCACTAGGTGATGAACAACGCACAACCCAGGCTGTCAGAGACTGGTTTGTCTAGGACAGTTTCTGTTTGTAATGGAAAAGTTCATTAGAAGTCACCTGGTACAACCTAATGAAAAGGTTTTTTTTTGCAGAGGGGAAACGTATTTCTAATATACTTCGTCTTTCCTGGGACTTTGTTCCAGTTCTAAATATTAATTTGGCTGAGATATTTCTTTGATTTTCATAGTAGAGAGCATGAGCAGAATTTATGTTTTTAATTTTTAAAAAAGTTTAAATTTTTTTTTTTTTGCAATACTGGGGATTGATCCCAGGGCTTTTGCACTGAGCTATGTCTCCTGCAGCTCCCTTCTTTTTTTCTTTTTTAAATTTGAGACAATCTCACTAGTCATTAAATTGCCCAGGCTGGGCTTGAGGTTGCCATCCTCCTATCTCAGCCTCCCAGAATGTTGGGACTTCAGGTATATGCCACTATGGCCTGCCTAAACTTATTTTATTTATTTATTTATTTATTTATTTATTTATGTCTTTTTGAGACAGTCTCACTATGCAGTTCAGGCTGGTCTTGAACTCACAACAATCCTCCTGCCTCAGCCTCCCAAGTGCTGGGATAACAGGCATGTGCCACCATGCCTGGCTCTAAATTTATTTTTTAATTGGTACATAAAAATACAAAAATTGAGGATTGCAAGTGTTAGCCCAGCCTGGACAACTTAGCAAGACCTAGTCTAAGTATTCCCCAGACAGAGGGCTCATATGTAGAATATATAGAAAACTAAAAAAATCAGACCCTGCCACAAAATAAAAGACATAATAAAAAAAATGGACAAGTGAAATAACAGAGATACTTTTCAGAAGTACAAATGGCCAATAAATACAGGAAAAAAATACAGAAATTGTACCTATTTATTTATGGTGTGCGATATAGTGTTTCAGTACATGTGTGTATTGTGTAACATTTGAATCAATTTAAATATATATATGTCCTCTTGAACATTTATGATATCTTTATGGTAAAAATGGTTAAAATTTCTTCCTGTAGCTTTTTGAAATATACAGGACATTATTGGTATCTGTAATTACCCTACTGTGTAGGTAGCACAGTAGAACTTTGTGTGTGTGTGTGTGTGTGTGTGTGAGAGAGAGAGAGAGAGAGAGAGAGAGAGAGAGAGAGAGAGAGAGATAGTGGAGACTTATCCCAGGGATTTGCTCATGCTAGGCTAGCACTCTGTGTCACTGAGTTATATCCCCACCCTTTTTTTTTATCCCCACCCTTTTAAAACAATATTATTTTATTTTGAGGTAGAATCTTGCTAAGTTGTCCAGGCTGGCCTTGACCTTGTGATCCTCCTGCTTCGGCCTCCTGAGTAGCTGGGATTACAGGCGTATTCCATATCCTTGGTTTTGGCAGAACTTGTCACTTCTGTCTAGCTACTGTAACTTGGTACTGGTCTCTCCGTCCACTACTCCTTTTGCTATCCCTGGCCTCTGGTAATCATTCTATTTTCTGCTTCCATGAGATCAACTTTTTTTATTTTTCATTTCCACATATGAGTGACTTCATGTATTACTTGTCTTTCTGTTCCTGAGCTTATTTCATTTAGCATGATGACCTCTGGTTCTATTTGTATTGTTGCAAAAAACAGGATTTTAAAAAAAGCTTTTTTTTTTTGGCCAAATCTTTTTTTTTTTTTTTTTTTTTTTTTTTTTTTTTTTTTTTTTTTTTTTTTTTTTTTTTTTTTTTTTTTTTTTGGTACCAGGGATTGAACTCACAACCTTGCACTTTCTAGGCAGGTGCTTACACTGCTGTGCTAAATCCCTGGCCCTTTAAAAAAGATTTTAAAAAATAAAAAGATTTAATTCTTTTTAATGACTTATTAGTATTCCATTGTATATATGATCTATATTTTATCCTTTCATTAGTTGATAGATGCTTAGGTTGTTCCCATTTTTTGATTATTGTGAATAATACTTAAATAAATAGATGTGAGGGTACACATGTATCTTCTATGTCCAATTATTATTATTATTATTATTTTATTTATTTTTGGTACTGGAAATCAAACTTACAACCTCACACTTGTTAGGCAGGCACTTGTGCTGCTGAGCTATATCCCTGGCCCTATTTTATTATTTTTAATAGGTATATGTTTGTACTACATGATATTTACTTTTGTTTGGGGAAATTGGTGTGTGTGTGTGCATATATATATATATCTTGATCTGATTTTTAGTTTTTTTGAGTCAGGATCTCATTAGATAATCCAGGCTGGCTTTTAACTTACTATGTAGCTCAGGCTGGCCTTGAACTCGTAGCAGTCCTCCTGCCTTGGCCTCCTGAGTGCTGAGTATTTTTCTATTTTTTGAGACAGGGTCTCGTTTTGTAATGATATCTTGATTTCGTTTAGCATTTGTTTATTTGTTTTTGAGTCAGAGTTTTACCATTTAATTTAGGTTGGCCTTGAATTTGAAGTGATCATCCTGCCTCAGCCTTGTGAATGCTGGGATTACAGGTTTGGTCCATCATGCCTGGATCAATTGGGTTTAAGATTTTTAATACTAGTCCTACTCTATAGAAGTAAGTGCTTTCCACTGTATTGAGTTTCTGGTGGTAAAGCTAAGATGTCCAATCCCAATTGGGCTCTTTTCATTTTGTAAGTAATAATTTATTCTCTGGACATTTGTGAATTTTTCATTTGTGGCTAGTTTCACCATAGTACAGTAAGGTATATGTTTTTTAAAGTAACCCGTCTGGGCTGGGTGTGGTGGTACATTCCTATAATCCCAGCACTCAGGAGGCTGAGGTAGGAGGATTTCTGGGAGTTCAAGGCCTGCCTGGACTACAATTTGAGTTCAAGGCCAGCCTGAACTGCATAGTGAAACCCTGTCTCAAAAAAAACAAAACGATCAAAATAACCCATCTAGGAACTTGCTCAGCCTTTCCACTTAATAACTTAAATCTATTCTCAGTTCAAGGATGTTTTATTGCTTCCCTTCTGTTTCCAGCCTCCTTACTTTTTAGGTGAGGAAACTGAAACTGAAAAGTAAAGTGACTTACCCAAAGTCATATAGCTAGTTATAAATGATCTGCAGGCAAATAACCTGACTCCTTTGATAAACTAACTTTTATTGTATTAATATTGTTTCAGTGAGATGAGAAGGCAATTGTAAATAACTTGGAAGTTTTTTTAGTGAGATAGGAATTTTGCCAAGCATACATGAAGAGATGAAAAAGGAAGATGAGATGATAAAATTCATTACAATTAAAATGTGATCTATTTGAAGGATTGAAGAATTCACAATTTTCCTGGTATCCCAGTTACCAAAGCTCTAAAACTTAATAAAATCAGAAATTGCTTAAGCACTCAGAGAATTAGATATATATTGTTAGGAATTGGCTAAGTGTTGTCATGCCCTGTTGTAAATACTAGAAAACATAAAAATGGCATCTGAAGGCTTGGAGACAGACATCATAAACCATGCCTTATCAGTGGTCTGGTTTCTGTTTTGAGTTCTAGCCTGGGACCCTTTTCTGATGGGAACCACCTGTTCCTGGCTCTGTTGATCTTTGGATTTCCCCAGCCCTTCAGTCCTTTCAGTTTTGAATGAAACTTACCCTAAAGGGTGAGGTCAGGTCTTGAGAGGACTTTGATAGCTCACACCCAGTTGTTGTTGTTGTTGTTGTTGTTGTTTTTAACCCCATTTTCTTTTCAGGGTTGTCTGGTATGTGACTGTAAGAGGTGTGAGGCTCAGCAGGCTGTGATACAGACTAATTGATGGTGATTCAGCTGTTGCATAAGGCCTGGGCAGTGTCATTTCTTTGGGTAACCGGGAAACATGACCAAAGACATTGTTGTTTCATCTATAGACAGTTTAAAGTTAAAAGCATAGTCACCAGAGAGCTGATCACATTCTCTCTACCCTGAGATTGCTGAAGAAAGGCTTTATTTCAGCTTCTCTCCTTATTTGTAGATTTACTTCTCTTTTTTCGACTCTTTAGTTATCTGATGCTGTGCTAGCTACTAAACCTTGACAGTGTGTCTCCTAGGATTGCTGCTTTGTGAAGTGACTCATATCTCTTCTAGGTACTGTCCTCAACTAGTCTCTTCACAAAAAGCAGTTGTACTTTTTGCTGTAAGCCTGATTTCCACCAGATTACAACAATTTCATGTGGAATCTTTACAAATGGAACTATGTCATCCTTCAATTCATTTACTGTTCACCTATGACTTTATCTGTCTCCTAACTACATTCCCTGGGATTCTAGAGCTTCTTTTAGATCTTCAAATATCTTTTCCCCTTTGAGATAACTACATTCCCTGGGATTCTAGAGCTTCTTTTAGATCTTCAAATATCTTTTCCCCTTTGAGATTTTTTCTGGCTAGCAAGACTACCTGATCTTTCTCCTTGAAATTGACATCTCTATGTATTTCTCCTGTGTTGATGACTTTTGGTGTCTGACCTTCCCTTTTGGGCCTGTGACCACAGTTGCATTGCTAAGTCTTCAGCCAAGGATTCAGAATAAAGTGTGAAATTAAAAGCGTCAGTATTAACATTTTCAGATGCTGGCAAATAACAAGATAACAAGACAGTGAACATCAAGACCAGTGTTGGGTGGGAGGTACAGAGAAGATTTAGTGTCTGAAACAAAAGATGTTCTTTGTAGGCTGCCTCTTTTACCTATTCTTTTTTTTTTTTTTTTTTTTTTTGAGTCCAGGCTGGTCAAACTCACAGTAATCCTCTTGCCTCAACCCCGCCGAGTGCTGGCATTATAGGTGCCCATCAACACGTCCGGCTAGTACTTTTTAATTTACAGAGAATTTTTTCTCTGTAATTACTTTTAGGTACTGGGGTGTAGCTCAGTGGTAGAGTACTTGCCTAGCACTTGGGAGGTTCTAGGTTTGTTCTTCAGTACCATAAAAATAAAAAATACAACACACATACACATACACACAGAGAACTATAATTTACAGAGTGCACAGTAAATAAATTTTTAAAAAATCAAGACTATAAATATTTTGTGTACTACTGCCCCTACCCCACTTCAGTTATTTTTCTATTCCCTAGTGGTAGCATGTTAGTGGTTTGGGATGTATATTCTAAACTTTTCTTTCTGTGTGTTTACATATATGTTAAGAACCCAGAAAAAATTTAAAGTGTCATTTTTTGTCTTATTTATTTATTTGTTTATTTACTTATTTATTTACACAAATGGAATCACATTTTTTTCTTTTCAAATCTATTTTATTTTACTTTGTTTTTTATTTCTTTATTTTTTGGTACCAGGGATTGAACTCATGACCTCGCACTTGCCAGGCAAGTGCTTATGCCACTGAGCTAAATCCCTGGCCCTTCAAATCTATTTTATTTTAAAGAAAAAAAATTCAAAACAATAATTAGGGGGTAACATTGTTATATATGTTTCGTATTATTATCTTCAGATCAGTTACTCAGAGTACAAGATTACTTGCATTTAATTGTCTGAACAATACTAGCACAAACCTTTCTCTTCAGTAAACTCTGGGAAATCAGTAGTATAACTACCTTAACTATCTTTATATATATGTAGTTTCTTTCATCTTCTCACACTACTGAGACAATACGATGTTTTCACATGCATGTCTGATTGATTTTACTTATGAGTGTGGTCTCAGGTTGCATCCATTTACCTATAAAAGTCTCAAGCTTATCCTTCTTTATGGCTGAGAAGTACTCCATTGTATAAAAATACCACATCTCTTTTTTAAAAATCCTTTTTATCCATTCCTTATTCGATAGAAATTTAGATCTAGCTCAGGGCCTTGGGCTTGCTAAGCAAGCACTCTACCACTAAACTACATCCCCAGCCTGGGATCACATTTTATATATCATCCTGGTACTTTCTTTGTTTCAAAAATGTGCCTTTTGGGGTGTGGTGGTGCATGCCTGTAGTCTCAGGACTTGGGAGGCTGAGGCAGGAGGATTGCCTCAAATTTGAGGCCAACCTGGGCTTCATAGTGAATCCAAGGCCAGCCTGAATTACATAGACCCTATATAAAAAAAACTAAAATAAAATAACAGCAACAACAAAGTTCCTTGACAGTAGGGTGTAGTGATGCATACCTGTAATCCCAACACACTCTGACTCAAGATAAAAAAATAAGGGCTGGGAATGTACCTCAGTGTGAAGGCCTTGAATTGGATCCCCAGTACTGGAAGGGGGAAATAGATCTGCCTTGGCAGCATTCTGTGTTAGTACATAAAAACACAACCCATTCTTTTTGGCTACTGTAAAGTATTCCACAGAATGGATAGTAGTGTGTTTTATTTAGCTGTTTTCCTATTCAGAGATAATTAAGTTCTAGTTTTTTGTCATTATAAATGACTTATTTTATTTTTTCAGTGCTGGGGATTGAACCTCTGGCTTCGTGCTTGCTAGATAAGTTCTTTGTCATTGGACTATACCTATAAATGACTGCTTCTTTTTGTAATTTGAATGTTGAGGCCCCTCTCCTGCATTCTTTCCTTCATAATTATCTCTGAGATCTGGACCTTTTAAGCTTCAGTTACCTACCATGTACACATGGCTGATTCCCACATACTCAGCCCAGATCTTTCTTCAAACCAGAATATCCAACTGCATAGATGGCCAACCCTACTGGGATGTTTTATATTCTTGACAAACAGAGCCCCTTGGTTTTTTGTATTTGCTCCTTCTCCTGTGTCTTATCTTATGCATTGTAAGCAGTATGTAATGGCTAAAATTCAAAACCTAGTAATGATTAGAGGTTCTACTCTTTCCATATCTAACAACCAGTCAGTTGTTAGGACTTGTCTTCCCTACTTCCTTAGTATTTCTTCAGTCAATCACTTTATGTCTTCACTAGTACTACCTTATATCTTAATTTCCTAATTTAAAATAAGAGGTTGTTTTTGTTTGTTTGTTTTTGGTACTGGGAATTGAACTCAAAACCTTGCACTTGCCAGGCAGGCGCTATGCCACTGAGCTATATCCCAGCCCAATAAGAGTATTTTTGAGCATTAGATAAATTATTAGATGTAGAATGCTTAGAAGAATAGGTAAATACTTACTTTGTACTACATGAATGTTATTTTCTTCATCTTAGTCTGTATAACTCACTCTTGTCTTTGCTTCCAATCTTGATTTTATTCCTTCTCACCTCTGTTGCATTTTCCACGCTGCAGCTTCAGTGGTCTTTTTGAAATATAAGAATGATCATGTCATTCCTCTGCTTAAGAACACTGCAGTGATACTTCCATTGAGCCTTCGTACATTTTATCATACTTGGAATGCTTTTTTCTGTCTCCCTCTCTCCTACCCTCCCCTCCTGTTTCTCTCTCCTTCTCTGTCTTTCTCGTAGTTTGCTGGTACTTGAAGGTCTG